>JAKZJZ010000640.1:0-42276 GCA_022702705.1 Papilionanthe hookeriana x Papilionanthe teres
TTATTGTCTGTTGCCCTATCATTTCTAGCCATTTGCATTTTTATTTTCCTTAATTTTCAATTTTTATAATTATTATTTGAAATAATTACAAAGAAACTTGAAAATTAAAGAAAAGTGTCCTAGGCATGTTTTCTGTCCTTGGAAAAATTATGGAAGGTCCCTAAGAACACAAAAATAAATGCCTCAAAGTTTCATAATTTTTTTATTTATAAATAATTTTAATAATTAAAATACTCTAGAGAGTATTTAATTAATTGAAAATTAAATACTGAGAAGAAAATTATGATTTTGGTCTCATAATTTTCTCCTCTTCAAGAACTTTCCAGAGGTATTTTTATTTTATTTTTATGACCTCTAGATAAAAAGATATTGATTTTTGAAGTTTTTAAGGTTTTTTGGATTTTTTTATTAATTTCCCGCCGCCAAACTCATCGCCGTTCGATGCGTCTCCTTGTACGCGTCGAACGAGCGGGAGGATCCGCTGCGGGCAGCTGAACAGCGGACACCTGCGGGGAATCATCCTCGCCGTCCATCCCCAAGGTGCGGGATCGGACAGCCGAGATAATTCGGATAAAAATCCAAATTATTTCGAACCATTAAACTTTAAACCTCAATATCTCACTCATTTCATGATGAAATTGAGTGATTTTTTTAAAAAAATGTTCATCTGGATGAGAAGTATCCATCCATACGGTGATGATACACTTCTAGGCTAGTATAACACATGATATGTCAAAAACATGATTTATTTTGTAAAGAAAAATTCCATACCTTTGCCACAAGCAAATCAAGCTAGATCAGACCTTATGGTTGCCTTCTAGGACTCCAATGGAAGGTTATTGCTGCAAAGCAATTCGATCCGTAAGCTCGGGCTTGGGGAGAATTTCTGAAGAAGTGCCTAAATTAATGCGTTTTTGAAATTTGGTCAAATTGGCTCAAATAGGCTCAAACTATAGCTTGGATTTGATCCTAAAAGATTGTTGGGACTCTTAGGAAGACTTTTTATGTTGGGAGCAGGTGGATTTGGGCAGCCTATAGTTCTCCCTAATTTTTTTCTTCTTCTTGCTATTTTCGACCATGGGGTCTTATTTATAGCAAGGGGAGGTTATGGCTTAGCTTAGGATGTTCTAGGAGAGTAGTTACCTCCTCTATCAGCCCATTGGGTGAAAGAATTGTCTGAGGATAGGCATTGATGCTTCTCCCTAAGTTTTCCATGATGATCTTCATTGTTTTGTCTCTCATTCATTGGCTCATATGAGAGGTGCATGGTGAGCTGTCTCTACTCTTCTTGTGGAGCTTACACCTCATCTCTTAAGCTCGGCAAATGGTGACACACAAGCTCATCCCTCATCATTGCTTCTAACCATGGTGAGGGGGGGTTTCATGCATGGTTTTCCTTCCATCGGGCGGCTTCGGGAGGTGGGTGGTGAGGCCTCATGTCAGCCGGCCACCTCATGGATGAATGAGGCTTAGTGGTGAAGGAGAGAGACACCTCACCCCATGCATCATGATGGGTATTAACCCATGGCTAAGTGGTCTTAATGCGAGCTTAATTAAGCCTTAAGATGAGTTTAGCCTAATTAATTATGAGAATGTTATATGTCATTTCATTTCTTTTTTAATTTCCCATTTTAATTAATTATTTTATTAATTAAAATTGTTGGAAAATATTTTATTAATCAATTTATTAATTGAAAATAATTTCAATTTAATTAATCGATTAATTTTATCATTTTTATGATTTTATGATTTTAATTTAATTTTCATTTTAATTAATTATGTCATTTAATTAAAATATCGAAAATTAAATTATTAATCATTTTAATTAATCAAAATAATTTTGAAATTAATTATTTGATTAATTTTGTTGTTTTTATTTCATTTTTATCTATTTTAATCAAAATAGATAGTGTGATTAATTTTGACTAGTTGACCTAAGTCACCAAAATTGATCAATTTAATTTTAAAATGTCCAAGACTTGTGATTTTTTCATTATGGGGCTTTAAATGCGTCATTAGTGAAAGGGTCGACTTATGGGTCAACATGATCGGTCATTGTGTCCTGTTCAATCAATTCGACTCAAAGTCGACTTTTGTGTCAAAAGGTCAACTTATGGGGTCAAGAGGGTCAGTCACTAGTGTCCGGCTCGACCAATTCGACCAAAGTTGACTTTTTAGGTCTTAAGGCCGACCTATGGGGTCAATAGTGCAGTCATTAGGCCTGGTTCGACCAATTCGACCAAAGTCGACTTTTTAGTCAAAAGCGTCGATCTATGTGGTCATATGCAGTCATCGGTCCTGGTTCGATCAGCTCGACCAAAGTCGACTTTTTAGGTCATAAGGCCGATCCTACGGGTCAACAGGTAGTCATTAGGTCCGTTTCGACTCGCTGACCAAAGTTAACTTTTAAGTCATAAGGCCGATCTATGCGGTCAATCAGGCAGTCATTGTGTCCGGCTCGACCATTTCGACCAAAGTCGACTTTTTAGGTCATAAGGCCGACTATGGCTGGTCACTGTGGCAGTCATCGGGTCCGTTCGACTCGCCACACCAAAGCCGACTTTTGTAGTCATAAGGTCGACCGATGGGTCAATGCAGGCAGTCATTATGTCCGGCTTGACCATTTCGACCAAAGTCGACTTTTTAGTCATAAGGCTCGACTTAGCGGGTCAACAGGCAGTCATTAGTGTCCGGTCTCGATCCATTTTGACCAAAGTCGACTTTTGTAGTCATAAGGTCAGCCATGCTAGTCATACAGGTTAGATCATCGGGTCCGTTTGATCGCTCGACTAGAGCTGACTTTTGTGTCATAAGGCTCGACCTACGGATCAATATGGCAGTCATCGGTCCGGCTCGACCACTCGACCAAAGTCGACTTTTGTAGTCAAAAGGCATGACTCATGGGTCACATGGTCGGTCATCGGGTCTGGCTTGACCATTTTGACCAAAGTCGACTTTTGTAGTCAAAAGGTCTGACGCATGTGGTCAATGTATCAGGTCACTGTAGTCCGGCTCGACCAGCCTGGGCCTATGTCGACTTTTGTAGTCATAAGGGTGACCTATGGGGTCAACATGGCAGTCATTAGGTCCGTCTCGACTAGCTTCGACCAAAGTCGACTTTTCAGTCATAAGGTCGACCTATGGGGTCAACATTGCAGGTCATCGGTCCTGTTCGACTCGCCACTAAAGCCGACTTTTTAGTCATAAGGCCGACTTCCATGGGTCAACTAGTGGAGTCATTGCAGGTCCGGTTCGACTCGCTCGACCAAAGTTGACTTTTTAAAGCTATAAGGTCGACTCATGAGGTCAACAGGTCAGTCACTCGGCTCGGCTCGACCATTTCGACCAATGTCGACTTTTGTGTCATAAGTGCTGACCTATGAGGTCAATCAGTGGTAGTCATTGTGTCCTGGCTCGACCAACTCGACCAAAGTCGATCTGCTTAGGTCATGAGTCGACTCTACTGGGTCAATCGTGCAGGCCATTAGCGTCCTGCTTGACCAACTTGACCAAAGTCGACTTTTGAGGTCATACGGTATTGACTCATTGTAAAATGAGGTCAACAATGTGACTAAATAGTGATGGAGTTGAATTCAATGGCATTCCCCTATCTAAAATTGCAAACCCAAAGCATTATGATTTAGTCTTAGTTGAAATATGAGCTTGATGATTAGAATATCAAAAAGGAGAATCTTGTCTCATGTCTATATGAAGTCGTCCATCTTTTTTCATCTTTACTAACAATTCTATTTTTAGAAATTCCAATATGGTTTATTGATTTATATCTTTAAAGTCTCAAAAAATCAAACCCTAAACTTTTATAATTGCTAGTTTTATTTTTTTAGTTTTTGTAAAGAGAGTTAATTATAAGTAGTGTTAATATGTGGTAATGCATTTTTAGGTTAACTATTAACTAGATTGACAAACATTTCTTTCTTATCATTAAGTGAACTAACATTATAGAAAGAGTTGATCTTAACTAGTGTAAAATGATAATAATATCTTCTCATTTTTTGTTTAGATAAAACGTTAGAATGCCTTTTTTTATTAAACTAAATTGCACTTTATTGTGGTTTCATTTGTTTTGCTTCTGTCTGGTTAAGTTCTACTTACACTTTGATTTTGTTAAATCAGTGTAGCAAATCTGTCATCTAAATCAATCAAATCTAATTTCATAGTTAAACCTCTCTCATTGATGCCCTTGTTTATTATAAGAACATAAGATTTTTAAATTGTGAGATCATTTTATTAATATCATGAAGTTGTTGACTGCCTTTTATGTATTTGATTTAGACTTATTTGACCTTGTATTGAATTTTTTCTTTCTTTTTTTTTGATAAGTTTCTGTCTTATTGAGATGCTCGTTTCAACTATAATGCTAAAATCAAAATTTCAATGATTTTGAATTTAATTTAAAAAATAATTCAAATATATATAATGATTTATTTTTAATTGATGAATTTTCTTTCAACTATAATTATAATTAAATCAAATCAATCTATGATAAACATTTACAATTTTTACATACAAACAATTTCTCTTAAAGATAATTATGGTTTAAACTATCATTTTCATTAGAACATATGGTTTTCTTTTGATAAACTATTTTAAAATATTTTAAAATAGGACGGGAGTTCTCATCACTTAAACGGTATGAGAAATTAAAAAAAAATCAATAGAAATAATTTATTATCTTCAAATCAGTTTTAAATAAATAAAGAAAAATAATTTTTTATACCTCGAATAATCTTTCCTTAAAAATCTCTTATATAATTTTTACCATCCAACCCTCCATTCAACGCAGTAACGCATATGACGGTTAGATAACCGTCAAGTTAATTGCTCGCACACCTCCCCTAGGCCTTTCATCGAGAATGGAGGGCAATATCGTCTCTTCACTTATTAAGTTTCAGGATTTAAATATACTCAGCCCCCCAATGCAATGTTCTTAAACTTCCCTCTACCAGCTCTCCTCTGCTCTCCTCAAGGGTCCGGATTGCGAGGTCTTCGTCAGTCTCCGGCGATGGAAATGGGACCTGAGAGGCTTTCAGAAGCGCGAAGCGATCAAAAGAAGGTGAAAACGCAAGAATAAGAAGCAAGATTAGTTAGTTGTTAGCCTTCGAGATCGGAGAGAGGGCTGAGCCGAATCAGATATTTCTATTCCGGTAAGAAATCTTTCGATCGAGGGTTTCTTTTTTCCAATCGGAATAGAGAATAGGAAAGGGAATGCCGAAGGATTTTCACGCATCAAATGATCGTTTAATTTATCATTTCTTTTAAATTTTTGCTAATTACTTCTTTTCTTGTTGATATTGTTGGTAACCTGAAAATCATTTGTTGGTTCTTCTTCTCGCCGTATATGAATACTTAGAGAGGTTTATTTGTTTAATTTGGAACAATTTAAATCTATTTTTTTATTATAGAAAATACATACCTAACATTTAAATCTTATCTATTATATATAAAAAAAATTATCTCATTTGTTTCTTCTATTTTATTCACACATCCAATGATCAAATATGTTGAAATATGACAAAAGTGAAAAATAATGTTGGATTTTCTTGTGATTTTTATATATGCATTAGAACTAAAAAAAGGTTGTATAAGAGTGTTAGTTTTGGAAATAAGTTAAAGTTGAGTGTTATGAGTGTAGTTATTTAATTTCTGCCACGTGAAAATTAGGCATGATTATTCCGTGTCTGATTTTTCACTGTTACAGACACTTGTAGTGCATTACCTACAGTAGGGACCTGAAAGAATTATTGCAGATTTGAAAGGATATTTTATATTTTGTCCACAACTGTGCCGTTTTGTACTGCGTGATGATGAGATGTTCTCCACTGTTAATAGAAATTGAAAATTGGTGAGAATTATTGTAGGGAGAATAAAAGCTGAAAATGTTAAGTCATATTAACAATTTTAATGATTCAAAATGTTAATTTTATAAAAGTATTTATTACTAGAAAATTAATTTAAATAGTCAAATATTTATGCTTGAATGCTTAGCATATGCGTTGGAAATAATGTGAGTTAAACAAAGTTGGGCTTGAATGCTCACCTTTTCTATAAAGAGAAAAAAAGTTAGTGAATTAATGCAAAACTAATTGTAATATTTTATCATACTTTTAATAAATTAAGTACTAGCCTTATTAATCATGTTAGTTTAATATTATAATTATTAGTGTACATATAAAATATGTCAAGATAAATTTCAAGATGCATTTAACGACTCATCGTATAAGAACGACATATCAAACGTAGTTGCTGACCACCGTTTTGGCCGGATGATGGCTAGCGAGGCTGCCTTGTTCGGCGATCGCAGAACGTGCCAAGAGATTTCTGCAGTGACGGTGATCACCCATCGAACGATCGTTAGGAAGCATTCATTCGTATTAAATATCGATCGATTCGAGGCTAACCAAACGATCAACGAACACTTATTGATTCAATAAGCCCCCCGATCTTATTATATGCAAAAAACTCTATAATTACTAAATTGTTCCACTGAAAAGTCAATGATGAGGGGACTAATATGTACTTTTGTAATGCTGGGACCTATGCTTATAATAAGAGGCCTATGATATGAATAAATGTTCCAATCTCTTTACTACATACTACTGTGCTATGTCATTCTCTATCTCTTTCTTAACGTTCTATATCTTCGTGGTGTGTCTCCGGACGTGCTTCGGATAAACATCCATAAAGCGAGCGCGAGCATTGAATCACGTCAATAAAAAGCAATGAGGAGCTCAACAACAATAACAAGTGAGAATCCAACCAGTGGAACGTGCGTATGAAAGATGCACCGTGGAGTTCATGAAAGAATTCGTCCAACAAGGTTTGCAAGACTCGAGGACCCATATTACCAACCGCATTTTATGTCGGCTCACGTAAGTGCCGAGGCGGTCGGCCGCCCTAGTGGCAGCCCCATTTCCAGAAGGAGGCCCGACCAAACAAGAGCAGTCAACCCACCTCAAGGGTAACTACTGACAAATAATGGGAGAAGAATGATCCACCTATAGGAAAAGCGTGACGACGGGTTATACTAAGACAATGCCGGATCCACCTCTGTGGAGGAGAGGAACCGACCAGCGTGGACTGAGGTACAAAGGAAGCTCTGAGAATGCTTTCTCTACGGTGTCTCGGAGCTAAACCCTCGAAAAGTTCAAGATGCCCGTCTTGTAGTCATATAAAGGAAGATCGGATCCCAACTACCATCTCATGTCATTCGAATAGTCCATATGCCTGTTTAAATTTTTTGATGCCCTCAAGTGTAAACTATTCTTCACAACGTTGAGATCAATCACATTAAGGTGGTTCGACGGTTTGCTTGTGGGGGAAATCACCTGTTTTGCATAGTCTAGGAGACTTTTTTCTATCGTAGTCGGTCGCGTCTCGAGGCCTAAGAAGAATGTCGTTTCATATGGAAACCGAAGCCGGAGCCGACGGAGCTTGCGATCATTTATCGCACGTTTCCGCAGCGAAATGCCGGATGTCAAGGATCTAAAACACGCCATAGCTCAAGCCGCAAAGGACACGTGAGTGAGGTCGGAAAGATTCCGCTTCGACCTCGAACTCGCAAAGTCACAGCAGCTCTGGCCGAGCCGTGGCCGGCCAACAAGTATATCGTTGAATTTGAGAACGCCCCGCAACCCACCGAATAGAGACATAATAAACGACCGCCACAAGACAACTGAAAGCAACCTAGACAAAGCACACGACCGACCGCCCGCCACACTACAAGAACCATCATAATAACAACCCATCCATCGTCACGAGGATCAAACAAGGCAAGTGAAGGCCCCCACACTGCCGATCGTCCCAGTACCATTAATACCAAGGCAATCACTAGGTCCCTCGAGAAACGCCACTAAGGGTGTTAATGGCATAAATAGTGAACACCATTCTGGATAAGGAGTACTTCAAAAAGGAAACCTTGATGAAAGCTGTTGCATTTTTTCAAGACAACAGGAAGTATTACAAATATCACAGAGATCACGGGCACGACACAGAGGAATGCAGACACTTGCAGAGCCTGATCGAAGAACTGATAAAGAAGGGGAAGTTGAAAGAATTTGTTGCTTCTAGAGTTGCGACCCAAGGCAAGACAAAGTTCCTGCAAGAGTGATCGACGGACACGTCCGTGCCAACCCCATTCACATTGCGGGATACGTGCCCACAATCTTTGGAGGAAGCGAACCGCCGAAGAAGATAAATCGAAAGAGGGAACAAACAGAGGAACTCTGGGTCACACCTTTTGCATCGAAATCGAAGAGCCACCCTCTTATCTATTTTATTGATGAGGATCTACCTCCGAAAGTTAATGTGTATAATGATACTATTGTGATAACGATGATAATCAATAATTATCAAGTTGGGAGCATCCTCGAAACCGGGAGCTTTGTGAATTGGTTGTTCAAATATGTATTCGACAGATTGAGTCTCACTGCTGATTGGATGATTTCACCACTGTATGGATTATTAAACAAAAGGAATGAAGCGCTGGGGGTAGTTAGGCCCGGTAAGTAGGGGGAAAACGAAAAGCAGTTCACGCTAGCAGAGGATTTCCTCGTGGTGGATTTTCCCTCGACATACAACGCTATATTCGATCGACCACTTCTGAACGATTTCAGAGCGATGGTCTCCACTTATCATGTCGTCGTCAAATTCTCTGGGAGATGGAGAAATTATCGCAGTCAGGGGAAACCTAGAACATTCTCGAGTATGCTATTTGCGAGCCATAAGCAACGTGGAGCATGATTCCTCGGACATCCGTAATGTAAAAGAAGGTGACCTCCGTACTCAACGAGACCACCCGCGAAGTCCCAACCATCAAGGAGAGTCGTAAATGTTTTGTGATAAGTGAAGTTTTTGATGCAAGACATAGGGAGCTGTTGGTTCAGACCCTCCAAGAAAATCGAGAGATCTTCGTATGGACAACCACCGAAATGCCAAGGGTGTCGATTGACGCCGCCTGCCACAGACCGAATGTTGATCCATTGGGCTCACCCATTGCGCGAAGATAAGGAGCTCGGTCATGACATTGGCATGACCCATCCGAGAGGAGGTACGAATGCTGAAGGAGGCCTGATACATTGAGAACTGCAATACCCTATATGGGTCTCCAATGTGGTGATGGCGCAGAAAGCTAACTGAACATGAAGGATGTGTGTAGAATTCACCAAATTGAACTCAG
This sequence comes from Papilionanthe hookeriana x Papilionanthe teres, assembly GCA_022702705.1. Taxonomy (NCBI): domain Eukaryota; kingdom Viridiplantae; phylum Streptophyta; class Magnoliopsida; order Asparagales; family Orchidaceae; genus Papilionanthe; species Papilionanthe hookeriana x Papilionanthe teres. The sequence continues at coordinate 9,197 of JAKZJZ010000640.1, forward strand.
TCTGCCTAAAGGATTCATACTCACTGCCAAGTATCGATGCACTGGTAGATTCGGTGGTCGGTCATTCAGTTCTAAGCTTCCTCGACGCGTCCTCTAGATATCACCAAATTAAAATTCACCCCCACTCTGCTGATGCGGAGAAAACTTCTTTTATTACTTTTGAAGGGGTCTATTGTTACAATGTAATGCCCTTCGGGCTTAAAAATGCGGGGGCGACTAACCAACGCCTAATTGATGTAATCTTTGCTGATAAAAAAAAGAAACATTGATGTGTATGTCGATGATGTGTTAGTTAAGAGTCGGTCTGCCAAGAAACACATTGAAAATTTAAATGAAACTTTTCTAAGACTTAAAGAATATAACATAAAATTAAACTCATTGAAATGTATTTTTTGGGCCACAACCGACAAATTTCTGGGATACTTGCCAACCCCTGAAAGCATAAAAGCTAACCCGGAAAGGATCCAGCATGCCCCCCCCCCCCCTCCCCCAAGAAACATTAAAGAATTTCAGAAGCTGACCAGCCGCATCGCAGGTTTAAGTATGTTCATCTGCAAATCAGGTGATAAATTGGCCCCATTCTTCATAGTAATTAGGAAAGCCAAAAGTTTCAAATGGGCACCCGAATGCGATGAAGCCTTTAGGAACCTCAAGCAGTATATATAGTTTAGTGCGAAAAATGAAACGTTATCGACAAGACTGGTGTGTCAAGAATCGCTCAGTACTCAAGGAAAAAACATCATTACCAGAAATAGAAAAATGCATTTTATTTTATGTACAAATGATGATAACATCATTCTAAATCCTCGCATACAACTATGAAAGAATAAACCTAAATAAGGTGGTCGTTTGTGGCTTTGTCCGAGACAAATCCTCGGTGACAGAACCGCTCATACATAAATTTGCCTCCCGCACTTAAAGAGGTCATCCTGACTATCCCCTGGCTGGGCGGCAAAACCTTATCTAACGGTCGACAGTTTCTGACACAACCGCACCTCTCCCATGATCAACCAACATCTCTCCTCTAAAGGCAGCAAGTTTTTCACGAAGTGCAGCAATTTCTTGTTTTACCTGGTTGATCTCTTCAGGACGTCGACAACTCTTTCATCACTATCCCCCGGGATTGTACCAAGAGACGAAGAAAGTGCTCCTTCATTTCAACAAGACGACGCACCGTAAAGCAGAAAACACCTAGCTCCCCCGCATGACTCCTCGGTTGTCGTGTCGGGAGAAGCTTGGCAACTCACATACTTGCCCTGGTTTTGGGGGGGGGATTCTCCCTCATCCTCTAGGCGATAGCGTTCACTTCCACGATACCCTGCTTCATGGTTCCCTGCTTCGCAGCAGCGTGTCCCACAACATCCACTCTCCCCTCCACGGCTCGATCAATGGTGGGTGCATCGTCCTCAGGGTCGGCGCTGGTGTCTGATGAGATGGAAGTGATCGTCAGATCTCATGAGGCTACAAAAGAAATACTTAAAGGCATGGTTCAAGCTAAGCACCCAAAATTCGACACCAAACATCCACTCCCCCTCTAGAACTCTCAACGGTGAGTGCAACACCTTCAAGGTCGAGCGTCGGTGTATGATGAGATGGAAGTGATCTTCAGAGCTCAGGCCACTGCAAAAGAATACTTAAAGGCATGGTTCAAGTCGCGTACCCAAAATTCGACAGCATTGAAAAGTGGTGTATGAGACAAGGTCCTCATCGGTCTACTCTAATCCTCCACCCTCAGTGGAAAGGCCATCCTGAGCTTTAGCCGACGCCTTCCTGAGCCCCTGGGGTGTCATAGTCCCCACAGGTGTCTGAACAAACATTCCTCCCTTTAGGCAGGAGTGACCGCTTCCAACGGATGCCCAGAAGACGATCGTCGGGATGTCTTCCAATCTCCTCCACATCTCTCCCCTGTGATGAGCCTGTGAGAAAGTCTGAAGACCCAGTTCGATCTTCGTGTTCCCTCGCTCGCGACTCCTGCACAATCCTCTTCTTGCTCAACTCTCCTGCGGAAACTTCGCTCGCTGGTTTCCGCTTCACGACAGGTTTTGCAAGCCTCCGCTCGCATATGAAGCTTTGAGGAGGGCGCTCTTGTTAGCTGATGGCGCTCTCTCACCAAGCATCACGACGCATACGTAGAAGAAGCGAAAGGCCAAGGAAACGAGAAGAAAGGAAACGATGTATACCTTCTTTACCTCAAAACCTATTTATAATGATTCGGCACGAAAATCCATGAAAGTTCATTATTACGCAATAACGCCATTTAATTATTTCATACATGTTAAAAAATTTTCTTATCCTACAGTGATATGCAGCTTTCAAGCGTGCTGTAGAACCTGAGAATTAAATACGTACATATAAAATACGTCAACACGAATCTCAAGCACAAATAACGCTCTACGTGAAAAAAATGATCGATCGAGCGTAGCTATCGATGACCGTTTCACGACGACTGGAGAGGTGTCTTGTTCTGGATCTGACGGAACTTCGTGAGGAGATTTCCCATAGGATGGTGATCAATATTTAGGACGATCGACAGGAAACATCCTTTCATATTAAATATCGATCGATTCGAGGCTTATTGGACGATCGGCGAATTCTTATGTATCAAATGAGCCCCCCGATCTTATTATATGCGAATAACTCAGTAGCTATTAAAAGCTTTATCCGAAAAGCTCAATCGACGAGTATGACTAATACGTACTTTCAGAATGTCTGCGACCTATGTCTATACATAAAGGCCTATGATATAATAAGCGTTACGCCTTTACTACTCCCTATAGCGCTTTCTCATCCTCTTACCTCTCTTTAACGCTCCGTACCTCGGTGCGTTCTTCGACGCTTTGGATTTAACAATTGATAAGTACATGCTTAAATATACTAATTATTTTATTTTGTTAATATTTGATATTTAGATACTTTTTCCCAATAATTAATCATTAATTAAATAGCATGTTTATTCTTTAGTTGGCACAATCAATAATACAGGTTTAATACCCACATAATTTTTAAGGACATGATACTTTATTACTTAAAAATAGTTCATCCATAAATCATTATAATAATTTTATTAATTAAGTAGCCTATTTATTTATTTATTTCACATCTTAATCTTTAATGAGTGCCAAACTTGTTATGATATTTTATTAATTTATTTATTAATATAATAATAATGAAATTACCTTATTTTCTCAATTATTAAGTGAATTTATTCGATTTAGTATAATTAATTTTTATGAATATGTTTAAGAGCAAGTAAATCTAATTTATTTTCCTAATTATTAACTAATGAATAGTAACATAATTTTTCTCTAATCACTATAATTAATCATTTATTTACTATTCAAATTGCTACAGTTGTTTGTGCTTATATAATTACCATTGATAACATTCACTTAACCAGTTAGTTTATATAATTAAAATATAGTTTTCAGTTAAGAGTTGATCATGGGATTTCATCATAATAAATGAAAATTTTAAAGCATGAAGAAAAACTTTCTAGAATTCTAGTGTGAAGGTAATTATGTTTTAGTTTTCTTAGAGTTGAACTTTTTGCACAACTGATATGCTTCTAACAACATTAAAAATACAGATCCATCTTTCCTGAACAACCTGATTAGACAATTGAAAGAATTACCAAGCAAAGCATTGTGAAGAGGGATAATTTAGTAGATGTTTAGAACTTTTTTGGTTTAATGGCCCTGATGCTTTTCTGGCCTTAGTTGCAAGTTCTTAATGTAAGTTACATGAGTCATATTTGCATGGGTGGGTAAATTTAAATCGTCAATTTACATATAAACAACATAGCCACATTGCAAGTGTTCACAACCATCATGAGCATTGATAGTTTCCTAATAAATTCACTAACATTGGCAAGAATTTTGAGGTTGAAAAAACTTGAAGTGTATAGACATCTTGGGGCAAGTATGGATAATAAGGTTCAAATCAAGATATTAACTGCTGGACTTGGATGAATGGGGAGAACTAAGCTTGAATTAAGTTGACAACCTGGCTGAGTTGTTTTCTTTTTTGAGGACTCTCCATCCAGAACTATAAGGCCTTTGAGATGACCTACCAATGAGCAGGGCACCAACGGTTCTTTATCAGTAGTTGGGCATCATTTCTTATGGTGGACCTTGGTGGCTTCTTATTTATTCACTTTTAATTGGCCACAATAACTTAGAAGTAAAATAACACCCTTTAAGGTTGACACCACTATTGCTCATGATCATGGAGACATGCATACCCACTAATGATTATAGAGAATTTCAAGGATGTTCTAACTTGCCTTGATTTGTTGTCTTCGAAGTTTTGGGGATGGTGATCAATGACCGTCTTTGGATTTTTGTTTTTTAGTTGAAATATTAGTGCAACTCTTCTCATTGTACATCAGTGGCATCTTTAAGAGGCAGGGTTCCTATCTTGGTGATTGTGGATCTACGGTAGTTGTTGGAGGAGGAGTCACTATTTTCTTGTTAGGGATTGTGAACCAAATAGGGCTAAACTTGTGTCTAGTAACAAGTGGTCAAATAGAATTTCAATCAAATACCATAAGCATGTAAATTAACATCTAGGTATTTAATCACGTGTTTATTTTTTTAACTTTCTGAATTATGACTGAACCTATACTCTTATGTGCCTTAATAATCCCTCCATCATGTGATAGTTATCCATGCAAATTATGAATTCCTCTCGTCTGAACATTTCTTAACGCTATGTATAATATGAATCAAAAGCCCACTCAACTATATGAAGCTATGGTGAGGGTCACTCACTCATGAACCTTATTTAAACAAAGCAAAAGCTAACATCAGGATCTATGTTATCCATTAATCACATTAACCACTAGCAGATGAGTCAACTTTAGGACATACACTAGCTGTTAAACCGAATTTTTACTGCAAACCTTATGCATCTTGGTGAGAGTCAATCACTTGGTATTTCAACTCTTATATATTTTTCATCTAGTTGATGTGTGATCAAGTCCAATACTTATGTGCCTTATCATTTCTTATGTTTCAAATTAGAAGGCTAGGACTGAAACCTAAACATTTGTTTGATGTCCAATACTCTTACTTTTGTTTGATGTAAGACTGTTCACATTTGCCTAAATCAAAACCTAAACAAAATCTTACTGTCAATCTATGTAATAATATTACACGCCAAAATAAAGCATATTTGAACCAAATTGTGTTACCCCAATCTTATTGGGTCATGTTCTCATTTATTCAACCTGCTAGGAATGTCAACACATTAAATCCATTAGAATGAACTCACCAAAATCAAGAATTATCAATTCTATGGTTGATCATGAGACATTTCGACTGTTACAGTGAACTCGCCACTATCCATGCTGCCTGGCATAACCTGCCTGGCCTAGGTTAAGTTAGAGGCTTCATTTGGGTTCACTCTGTTGTTGGAAATCACTGGCGTATATCCAATGTAATCAAAGAGTTAGCTAACCTACTTTTTATTTTTTGACCAGCTTTCATTTGGCCGCGTTACACAATTTATTCAGTTTTCTAAGATGGAGCACCCTCTCCACCCATTCTTTTCATTAGTAAAAATTTTTGGTAAGTTTTAGGCTTGGTTTCGGCACTATGTGCATCAATCCCTCCCTAGCTTATGCTTTATTGTGAGTTTCATTTATTGTCGACGTTCTATTTTTTGTAAGAATTTTACTAGTATAATACGGCTTAAGTCTATCAACATAGTGAAATACTTCCTAATATTCAATATTACAGGCACTTTACTATATCATGTTAAAGTTTTACACTTTTTTGTTTTAATATTTAGGTCGAATTTAAAAGTCTTACGTACTTAATTAGTGGTTTTATTTTAATATAAAATTTTCATCAAGTCTCATCGCATAAAGATCATTAAATTCACATTCTTCGAGCAATCTCGACACGAGTCATTCTCCGGCGATGAATGCCTTCTTAATTTCCGAGGATTAGATTCCTTTAAATTATTCCTTGCATATATTTTATAACACTCGTACAAAGTCTTTAGGTTTTGATTGCCCTACTTTGTCGAAAATGGTGAAAAGACAGGCGAGATAGTGTGGCTTTATGCCTAGTTCAGGAATTTTTATTCGGTCCGGATCACAGTACGCTAACACGCGTCCGTAGTTATTAAAAACGCGCCACGTGGATTTCTGACCCCCACCATGGCACGTTTGAAAAAGGCTTTTATCTCACTCCGCCGACCCGACCCGACCCGAGCGAGAATTCGTCGTAATTTTTGCCGCTTTATTTCCCCGCCAAATCATAAAGCGCATTTTTCGTCTCCATTATCTTGTGATTCGACATTTAGGGTTATGTCGACCTACATTGTCGTGGAGCTGAGGAGCTAGAATTTGAATTTTGATTTTAACCTAAAGTTTAAAGAATGCTACTGTTTACGGAAAAACTACCGATCAAGTCGACAACGAGTTCGAATCTCAAAATATATCGGACGAATACAGATCTCGTAGTCTTAGTTTAATTGCGATGAGAAATCCTCGAGTTAGTAGAATTTAATTAGTATGCAATGTTTTATCGATGTTTCACCGTTTTTAAGTTTTATTAGCTGAAGATGCTACGTAGATTCGTAAGAATGTTCTGTTGATCTTTCTTAAAGAGCGCATGATATTTTTCTAGTATTATTATGATCAGATTCGAGTAGCTTCGTGAAAGATATATGCTTAAAGTTTTTTCACATGTAGATACATGATATTTCATAGCTTTGTCGTGGTATTCTGATAGCTTTTAAGAAAGAACTTGCAGCTGGCTTAGATTTCTAACGATTTAAGGTAGTACTTAAGCAGTTTGAGTGAGTGTGTGTTTTCTTATTATTATATTTATTAAAACGCCTGGATTAAGACTCTCAAACTACCTAAATAAAACTTAATAAAATTTGTTCTATTTATCGTTTTATTACTAGTAGTATGCCTGTAGTTTAAAAGAGAACGTCAAGTTTTCTTTCATAATGGGATATGATAGTATTATAGTAATATTATGGCATGTATCGAGTAGTTTGAGAAAAGTATATTTGTTAATTTTTTTTTTAAGACGTTACGTATGTTAATTTGAACTTTGTAGCTAGTATAAGGCAGTTTCTTAAGAATAACTTGCTTCGCATTTCATTGCGTTTTATTTAGGTAATCTGAAGGCGAGACTCTACTAGTGTGCAGTATTATTCGTGATAAAACCCGAAAAACACCAACGCTTTTATAGCATATTATTATTGTTAACGTAGTGATATCACGATATTATTTTGTATTATTTGGTTGTTAAGATAGATGATACCGACATTCAAATCTATTTTCAATCGTGAGATACCCGAGAGAGACAAGTGCCTAATGATCACAGTTGCTTCCAATGATCACAGTAGCTCCAATGATCCACTCGTAAACATGTTGCTTCAAGTCGTTATCAATAATGAGAAGGAGCAGCATGAAAAATATCGTCGCTTATGCACACATTGTTGGATTTATCGCGCTGAAAGCGACCACATCGGTTATTGGCCGAATTCAAGGAGGATCAAGACAAGGAGTTTGTTTCGTTAGTAAGGCTCAGTATGAAGAGAGAATCGAAGGACAATGTATCGAGTGAGAGTACAAGCGAGCGGATACAGAGGACCTGGTTGTCTCCGCTATGATCCGATATGTCGTTGATGTCCAAGGAACCTGGCTCGGTAAAGAAATTCATGTAAAGTCATAACCATCCGTCGGCGAATGTCGGCGACACTCACCTATTGCGTTCAAGCAGAAAGATGAGTGACATCGCAGCAGATGTCCTCGCATCAATGTCAAAAGCGAGGATTAGAACCACCGATGCGTTTAGCTTCCTAGCCACGTAGTCAGTGGAGCGGAGAACCTGCATCGTACGAAGAGGGATGCATATAATCTCTTACAAAGAGAGAGAAGATTACACATCGAACTCGGGGATGCTAATTCCTTACTACAACTATTCACTCGCACGGCAAACCGAGGATCCAATGTTTGCGTGGACGTCCAAATCGATGAGTCGGCATTATTGAATTTCTTATGGAGTGATGGGATGTCCGTACTCGATTATGATTGTTTTGGTGATGTCATAATATTCGACACAAGCTCTATGATCGAATAAATACAACCTGCATGTCAGTGCGCCGATTGTCTGTGCGAACCACCATCGGCAGAATGTGCTTTTCGCTATAGGCTTTTTGTCGGATGAAACGATCGAGTCCTTCAAGTGGTTATTCAAAGCCCTTATCCGTATAATGAATAACAAGCACCCAATCACAATATTCACTCGACTCAAGATCAAGCAATGAGTAGAAAGCAATCCAAGAGTGCTCGCACGACACTAGACATAGATTATGTCAACGACATATATACAAAAAACTATCCTCAAAAGTGCATTGTGGCTCGGGAAAAACAATATAAGACACGATCTCTTTTTTAAATGCATGCGCAGATGTGACTCGGTTCGACTCGAAGAAACTCGGGGCGAAATGATCGAGATAGGAGAACTTCGGAAAATGTATTATTGGATGAATCGTATAATATAAGGCATCGCTGGTCAACGACGATTCAATAAAGACATTTTCTAACGAGTGATCCTATCTACGCAGAGTGAGTGAAGTCGACTAATAACATCCGTCATAGGTTCGAAGCTCAACAAGACGGTGAATCGAATGTTTTCCGGCCCTCGAACATATTGCTAAAACTCGCGAAGAAACGAGAAGGATGAAGATTTCCGATGCGAGCAATCTCGTTATTGTCCCCGCAAAGAAATGCACTCGTTCGAGCGTAGGTCGCTTTACTTTACACGCGGAATTTATACTCGAAGTTCTGAGTCGAGTTTCTTCATGGTTCGGGTGGACTCGTCTGGAAGGATTCGCCAACAACGATTCGAACTTCACATAAGAACCTTCGATAATGAGATACGTACAACATCGGATCGCGAAACTAGACTGAGCTAATTGGATATCGCGTGCAATTGTAAAAAATTTAAATGATGTGGTTACCGTGTGCTCACGCTCTAGGGTTCTTCAACGATGATAACGTGTACAAAATTTCGAGAAACACATATTACTTCGATGACGTACACATGCAAAAAGGACATATACAAAAGTTTGGAATATCAACATCTTAAGCGGGTCTCAAATGTCGCTAATCGTCTCAAGTAGTCTTATATATCGCACACACGTTCATAAATTAGCGTACTGTATAAGTACAAGAACGCAAGGCTACGAAGTTGTTGAGAAGTTTGTGCTAGATACACTAAACAAACCAACACTCGACGCCAATGAAATATTACATAGGAGAGAACCCCAACAAAAGGCAAAAACAACTAGAAGACCCATGTAAAGAGAGAAATCTGAATGACCCAAGAAAGGTGCGTCCTAAAGGGATATCTAATTCAAGATTAAAGGATATTGGAAAAAATACGAAAAGAAAAGTAAGTTTAGTTTGTCGAAATATTTTTTATTTCTAAAACTTATACCGTCTCCGTCATAAAGTGTCAAATTTTATGTAGGAACGGATAAAGATGCCTGGTCTAGTGATGCTACGCTTTCCAAAACGATAGCAAACTGGTTTGAACGCTTCGGCTCCCTTAAAGTCGTAATTATAATGTGCGAGTGCTATTTATTTACTATTCAATCCGTGATGTTTACTATTTTTTTATTCATATTACTCCAGGAATCGCCTCCATCACAACAGACAGAGACATACACAAGCATGCTAATGAATCCTGACGATGAATTCTAGCATCGCTAAAGAATTGTTCTATCGATGCTTAATGAGCATATAGGATAATTTGTTTGAACATAGTTTTGATTTTATCGAATGACGTACAGTTACGCATGGTTGATTTATCGAGTTACCTTTTTCGGTCTCCTTGTGTTTTACCCTTTAAGTTGTGTTTTTTATCCCCAATTCGTTGCATCATCGTTTTAATCACGTATAATACAAATCGAAAACCACCGTAATATTACTTAAATACAACCGCGCTGAGGCTACGATCGAGTAGAAAGCTCGTCAGATTGGAATATTCTCGTTTTATTCATGGACAACGCCGGTCGTATTGGAATATTCCGCGTTTTACTCCAACTCGTCGAAGACTACGACCCGAACACAACGCCGATATCATCCCAAAACAACAGAGATAACTCTCACATCGATCTATCATTGATCTCCATTTACATCGTGAAAATATAAGGGAATTTTTTTGAGTCAGTATTTCTAGCAATTCGTTTCAAGAAACGATCCAACGTGTTCAACTTTTTTTGTCAGAATTGAAAAAATTTACATACTTACGTAATACTTAAAATATCATAATCATTGAAATAATTTTTAGATAAAATCGCACAATTATTAAAATTTTAAAATCACAACCAAATTTATATTTAATAACATATAATACACTCTAAAAACGACCGAATATTACTTAAATACAACTGCGCTTGAGTGCATGATCGGGTAGAAAGCCGTCGTATTGGAATATTCCTTGTTTTATTCGTGGATAACGCCGGTCAGTATTGGAATATTCCGCGTTTTACTCCAACTCGTCACACTACGACCCGAACACAACGCCGATATCATCCCAATACAAGCAGAGATAACTCGCACATCGATCTATCATCGATCTCCATTTACATCGTGAAAATATCGTGAATTTTTCGAATCGTATTCGATAAGTTGTTTCGAAGAAACGATTCAACGTGTTCGACTTTTTTTGTAATCGAAAAAAATTTACATACTTACGTAATACTTAAAATATCATAATCATGAAATAATTTTTAGATAAAATCGTACAATTATTAAAATTTTAAAATCACAACTAAACTTTATATTTAATAACATATAATACACTCTAAAAACGACCGAATATTACTTAAATACAACTGCGACGAGCATTGATCAGGTAGAAGCTCGTCGTATTGGAATATTCCTCGTTTTATTCGTGGATAACGCCGGTCGTATTGGAATATTCCGCGTTTTACTCCAACTCGTCAAGACTACGACCCGAACACAACGCCGATATCATCCCAATACAAGCGAGATAACTCGCACATCGATCTATCATCGATCTCCATTTACATCGTGAAAATATCGTGAATTTTTTGAGTCAGTATTCTGGCAAGTTCGTTTCGAAGAAACGAATTCAACGTGTTCGATCTTTTTTTCAGTAATTGAAAAAATTTACATACTTACGTAATACTTAAAATATCGTGGATACAACCTTCTTTTCGTAATCGAAACGAATTCAACATATCCAAATTTTCTTTGTAATCGAAACGATTTACGCACTAACGTAATACTTAAAAGTATTACATAAGGGAAATAATATTTAGATAAAATCGCATAATTATCAAAATTTTATTATTACAAATCGGTAATTCTAATACCGGATAAGTACACTCTCAAAACGATGTGAATATTACTTGTGATACAACCACGTTCGTTCATGATCGGAAGTAAAGCGGTCAGTATTGGAATATTCCGCGTTTTACTCCAACTCGTCTAAGACTACGATCGTAATACAACGGAGATATAATCCCAATACACCTACGAAAAATCGCACGTCGATTTATCATCGATCTCGACTGGATCTTGATATATCGTGAATTTTTTGAGTTAGTATTCGAAGAACGATTTATACACTAACGCAATACTTAAAATTTACGAATCGTGTAATTCTAATACTAGTATAAGACACTCTAAAAACGATGCGTAATATTACTATGACACAACCACGATAGAAGCATGACAGATTAGATCAAAAGTTTACAATTTGAGCCCTCGCTTACATCATATCGATAAAAAACTCATATCGAAAAACAATACATATTCATGACTCCATTCGCAAAGATCACTGCAGAATCTTCTTTCGACGAGGTCCGCAGCTTGCCATCTATTATCGCCTTCCAAAGTTCGGCTTTCCACATAACAAATTGTTGCGAACGAATAAACTGGTAGAACGGACCATTTTTTCCAACTCATTTTATGTGAAGATTCTCGAAACCTTTTCTCGACACTCGATGTACTTTATTCGATATCTCGTTCAAAAGATCGATCCCATGCGCGCGAGATGTCTCTTCACGTAAAGAACACTAACCCCGCGTATATTTGGAAAAAGATGCCCTCGACTCGTAGCCTATCGCGAGATAACGTAAACCAATCTCAATTCTTTTCGAATCCACATCTCCTCCTAAAATATCGAGATATTTATGCTCGATTGAATATTGCTTTATAATACATATATAAAGTATAAATGAATATCGAGAATTGTATTATAAAAATGTTAAAAAATATTTATCGCTTACCAATCCAAGCAAAGAAGAGCATTACTATTTTCGCTATCAAGATAACTCCGAAGAAATCTTAAATATCCTTGCTTGTCGTGCCAATGCATGCCCTAATCTTCAAAGCACTATGTATTTTCCTACCCTTTTGATGAAGATGTTGCATGAAATTTTTTGCACCTATAAAGAGACTCAATATTTTGATTAATTATATCATAGCTTATACGATTGAAAGAGGTATGCCAAATTAGTAAAAATGATAATTCCATAATAAATTATACTCACGTTTTCCGAAAATTTTAATATCTCTGATAAAGTGATTTGGAGAGATGCAGATCATTTTCAACAATATTTCCTCCAAAAGCGTGAGTTAGCAATGAATAAATGCGAGACTCCCTCGTTGTTTAGAAAATGAAGACAAAAATTATAAGCGTTAATGTAGATCGCAACAAAGTAGAGTTTATTTCTAAAAGAGGAAAGATTGTATGGCGACTTATCCAGATTACATTTCAAGATTGCTCGGAGTTTAAGTATAAGAATGCTATCTCCTAATAAAAATACGAATGTAGATTAAGACTCATTACCTCGACGAACTGTCGCCGGTGACCATTTCTGTCTATGGCCCCTTTCTTCTTTTTTTGGTCTTCCGACTCCAACAGTATCTTCTAATGTTCTTCTCTACTCGATTAGAAAACGCAATACTTCGAAAATCTAAAAATTTAAATTTTTGAGGGCTATTAAATGCGTAGCGGCAAAGTACTCGAGACGTTTCGTTTCCAGTTGTATTTCCTATGCATTTGAGCGGTATAAGTGCGTAGCTTTCCTCCGGCAAAGTCATCGAGACGTTTCGTTTCAAATAGTATTTCTGAGCATTCGAGCGGTATAAATGCGTAGCTTTCCTCCGGCAAAGTATTTCGAGACATTTCGTTTCCAGATAGTATTTCGTCGCATTGAGCAAAGATAGGTGCGTAGCTTCTAAGCGTGCGCGTGAATTTAATTTAAGAATACACTTTTTTCTTTATTCAAAAGAGTATATTTAAAAAAATGTATTATAAATATTTAATATAAAAAACTCTTTTTTGGATCTTATTCAATAACAAAGCAAGACGAGTTGGAGGAACACGACGAATATTCCAATACAACCAGCATTGTCTACGAATAAACAAGTGAATATTCCAATACAACGGCGTTCTACCCAATCATGCTCGCCATGGTCAGATCTATGTAATATTCGATCGTTTTTAGAGTGTATTATACGTTATTAAATTTACGCTCACCGTATTCGACAAAATGTTTCGAAGATATGATCCACCGTATTCAAGTGTTTTTTGTAATATATAACGATCGACATACTTACGTAACACTTAAGACTTTATAAGAAACGAAATAATTTTTAGATAAGATTGCATAATTATTAAAATTTTAATATTACAATCAGCTTAAATTTAATAACACATAATACACTCTAAAAACGACGAATATTACTTGATACAACCGCTCGCCTACGATCGGATGATGTAAAGCGCCAGATTGAATATTCCTTGTTTTATTCCCTGACAACGCCGGCAGTATTGGAATATTCCGTGTGTTCCTCCAACTCGTCCGCACTACAACCCGAATACGACGTCGATATCATCCCTATACACCGTAAATAAATAAAGAAGATCTGTAGATGTATCGTAGTATTTTCGCAGTCGTATCTCGTGAACCATTAAAAGTCCCGTCTCTCTCATCGTTTTATTTTAGTTGTATTTTTGTATTATTCTCGTTTTATTCCGAGTCGTGACTTGATTCGAAGAAACCGTAATAAATACCGTAAAAATTCATTCGATACACCGTAATAAACCGCAAATAAACCGCAAATCCAAGTCAAGGCACAATGATATAATTTATCCAATACACCAAAAAATGACAAAAGAAATGAAGCATTTGAATTTTCCATCAAAACAACCAACATACATTGTATTCGACAACCAACAATGACTTAAAGCAATAAACCAATTTCAATCACTCGTCGATTCTTTTTGATCGTATTTAATAAATGTAAGAAACCACATGCAGAGGTCATATGCTTAGCTGAGCGCGGATCACGAGTATTTCAACTACACTCTGCTTGCTTCTGGGCTATCGGTAGAAGACGGTTAGTCTTTCAATATATTTGCAGACAAACATGCCATGCATCAACGCTGTTCGTCTGTCTCGGGAATACCTTTGACGCGAGCCACACCCCATGATGCGGGTTTCCTATTCTTAAGCATTCCCGGTTAAGCTCGTAAATAGTTGATCTACAAAGTGCAATATAACGATTCATTATTCAATCTACACATAGTCGATGAAATTAAATTATCGTCCACCATATACTCACAAAGTCTTTGTGAAAGATCCTTGTGTATGTCGTTGGGTAGAGAATCGTATATTCGCCACTTTTTATTTTTTAGATCGCAAACCAACAACACCCAACGAAATTATGCACAACAGACAAAATATAAAATCCGAGTCGTATACCGTCATGGGAGTGATGTGTCTCGAAATCGATAAGCGGTCGCCATCCATTTTACGATACACTCCGTAGGAAACGATATTTAGCTAAAATTTTAGTGTCATTCATTAATATGTCAAACAAACTAAACTAAGCGCATTACCCAAAATAATTGTGAAACATAAATGTATTTCACGATACTTATCGGGATGCATCCTTCATTCGTAGCATACAAGATGGCGGCGAGGCATCGACATGATCATTACCGATAAACTCATTAAAAAGCAAGCTCGTCCATCATCCCACGATCTAACAACGAGAAGCGTTGGTTTATGATAATATCACTCCCGCATTAAAATCAACCCCATTTAATGTCAGTTATGTATTAAAGATATGTGAAGAACATTATATAAAAGTTGGTGCACGTACGGCTTCTTATAATTTATCGAAAACTCGTTCGATTACATGGCGCCGGTCATCTCCGATAGGCGTCTCTACCGTGATACGTTCGTTATGCTCTCAACTCTTCGTCATTGCACAAACGAACTCAAATTTAATGTATGATGTTTAAATGAAGCATATATAAATGGATTTAGTAATATTTATAGTAAATACCATCGTGGAGGCACGGTAATTTCGGTTGATACAACACTAATGATTTCGAAGTACCGGGTCGCCAGTGCAACTTCCCGTGAGTTGGAGTGGTCAAAGACGGAGAGTGAGGTGAGGGCTGACCGTCCAAAGCCGGTGCATCATCCCTTTCGTGGTGTCTCTTCGTCGTTGGTATCCCGAATAATCTTCTCAATTAATGCAGATATCCGTGAAAGCGGCTTTGCTCCCGGTGAGGAGGGCTCTTTCTCCGTCGGATGTTGGTGTTCCTGCTCTCTGAGTGGTTCCCGATGAGGTGGGTCCGTCGGCAGGGTGTTATTCCAGTGAGGGGGTCTCCGGTCCGTTGTATCCTTCACCGTCTTCCTTCTTTTGAATCGAAAGGATGTGAAAGCGTGATTTCACAACCTTCTTCACCCGACTCCGCTCGGCGCTTCACCCTCCGCATCAAGCTAGTGCATGGATAGGCGCTACCTCGACTCGATCACGAACATCGGCTTCAACCTCCCGGTATGACAGATGTCCTCCTCCTCACCCCTCCGGATTGTTCCGGTAAAGCGAGTAGGCTCTTCAATTCAGGCAGCGAGGTCTCCAAAGCAGAGTCTCCAAATTCGAAGAAGAGGTTGTTCTGAGATACCGACAGTTGTCTCCAAAGAATCGAATTCGACGAGCGAGGACTTCCGGGTCGGCCACCTGGCAGATTTCACCATTTCTGGGTTCTTCGATCGATAAACGTCGCGCAATCCTATCAACCTTTTGGCTCAAGCTCGCAGATTCTGCACTCGCATCCCCGTCAACCCAACATTTACTGGCCTCGAAGTTTCTGATATTCACTGGACACATCGTTCCGGCGTTCGACTAATTCATTCATAACTTCGATGTTGCGAGTCACAGTAGATAGTAGAGCGAACATACTGTGTTATTATCTGCAAGCAATCTCCACTAATAGATGGGGTAGAAGTTCGGCTTGTTGAACTCGGATCGGCTTGGAAGGCCTTCGTCCGGCCGCAATCCACATAAGTTCATCGCCAGTGAACATCACCGAATTCTGTCTTCGCACCTAAATACAGCTTCAATAGAGTATGTAAATGTTTTATTAACCATTACATACGTAATAATAGCTTTCAACAAGGTTAGAAAGTTGGGAGTGACTCACTATTTCAAGGTGTTAACCGCTTGAAGCATAGGTCGACTGCGACGCGTTCCACTTAAGCGTACCTGCCACCGCAATATTCTTTGGTCTAAAGACGTGGAGCTGCGGGAGGCACTTGAGAAGTGTGCTCAAAAACCAAAGTCGTGTAATCAATGTAACATTACCATTACCGATCAATCAATAAAGAAATATAACGATTAAATAAGATACTAACCGTTAACAAAAATGAAACCCATTTATGTAGCCAATCGAGCGATTCATCTAATTTTAATTAGCAATCGCGTTGATCCGCTCTATAAGATATTCGCGTAGAGCCTGCAGCTACTAGATGAGGAGAATGACTCTAAATTATCACCGTAGTATTGAGCGTCCGAAGGAAAACGAAATTACTCGATGGAAAAAATAAGTTTGGACAACGTATATTTTATGTAGAGGTTCTCAAACGGGATCGAAGTATCCCCTCTCGCATACGCTAATATTCGTCCTTTATGTTAACAACGATTCATCGTCGCCGATGGACGCGGCTCCACTTCGGCATCGGGTCCTCCGTTCGGCATCCCAATCAAAGTGCGCAATTTCATCAGAAGAAGAATCTAAACTCTTTCCCACCTAATTCAACAACATTTTGTCATGCCTCCAACACTGCAGTATTTGCAGAGTGAGAATATCGTTCCCGGGATACTGGAGGCAATCAAAGAACTGGCGAATATTCGATCGATCGAGATTACTCATGATAGCCTTCGAGATCGCAGCTCGACTACATCAAGTACTCTCCTCATACGTGGACGACGACATCTATGACTCATGTTTCTCGAGTTAAGAAACTCGTAAAAACAAAATAATAATAAAAGCCTTAGTTGTATTATCGTAGTTTTAAGAGTTTTCGAGTTTTATTCTAAATTGTTTTTCGATTTTATTTCAATTTTATTTCTACACTCGCTTTATTTTCGTAATATTTATTGTTTATATGAATATTATTGCGTTTAGATGTTTTGATCATTGTTGGGTTACACACTTGAAGTTTCTCGATTTTATTTCGGCCGTATTCGGATCATATTACGTATATTCGATCAGTACTTCAAGATTGTTTGAGTTTAAGTATAATAATGATATCTTCTAATAAAAATACGGAGCGTAGATTATGAAGTAAGTACTCGACGAACCGTCGCCGTGACCATTTTGATGCTTACCCCTTATTCTTTTCTCGTGTTTGATCTTCGCGTAGGCCGATCGATTGCTGCTCCTCATTCAAATTCGAACCTCTCGTTTCCATCATATCTTCGATTCCATCGCCGTGTTCTCCGCTTCCATCGACGTAAATTCGAGAAGTTCGGATAACGTTCTTCTCTACTCGACTGAGAACGAAATACTCGTAAACCCTAGTAAATTTTAATTTTGACCGTAGAAAAGTGGTGCGTAGTATTCCTCCGAAAAGTATTCGACAAGACGTTTCGTTTCCAAATAGTATTTCCCGCATCAGCGTCGAATTTCAAAAGGCAAGACAATTTAAAGGAATACGACTATTATTCAAAGAGAACCGCGTTTTCGGAATAAACTAAGGAATATTCCAATACAACCGCTATAACTCCACCCATGCCCGAGCGCTGTTTGTATCTAAGTAATATTCCCATAGCTTTTAATGCGTATTATTTTTTTTTAAATTTACGCAGATAAGTAATATTAAATTTTTTATAATTATGCAATTATTTGTAATTATTATTTTCTTTAATATAAACTTTTACGTATTACATAAAGATATAACTTTTCTCGATTACAAAACAAGATCGAATTGGAGTATTTAACTCGTCTGTATTCAAATTATATCTCCGTCGTATAACTGTCGTATTCCAACGAAATAGAAGACAACGCGGAATATTCCAATACAACCTCGTTTTGCTTCATGAATAAAACAAGCGAATATTCGAATACAACCGCTTTTACTCCACTTATGCTCGATCATGCGTTAGTATTCGAGTGATATTCCTATTGTTTTTAGAGTTTATTAACCCGTATTAAAATTACGCAATTAAGTAATATTAAAATTTTGATAATAATGCAATTTTTCGAAATTATTATTTTCTCTAATATAAACTTTTAAAGTATTACATAAATATATAACTTTTTTCATTAACAAAACAACACCGAATACGCTGATTATTTATTCGAAACTCGTTTATCGATACAACTAAAAAATACTACGATATTTCCACAATGCAAGTAGAGATCTATGATACATCCATCTACGATTTAACCGTGTCGAGTTCCGACTATATCGCCGTCGATACAACTAAAAAATACCACTCCGCGTCACATCACTAAATACAACCCTAAAATAACATGGTATCGTTCAAATACAACAGTAGTTAAGTCGAACTCGTCAGTATCAGATATGAGTGCGAATATCTCTAATACTACTGCGTCGGTCAGTATTAGAATATTCTCGCGTTTTATTCCAACAACTTGCGCTAACATTACCGAATACGACCGTAAAACAACATGTATATCGTTCAAATACAATAAAGCTTAAATCGTAAAGATCGACGTATTAGATACCTTCTACTAGTATCGTTGACGTATTCTCGTATTTTCTGAGTCGTATTTTCCGCACCGTTCAATTTTATTTTTGTTATATTTTTGTATTATCGTCTTTTTATTCTAGAAATTGTATTTTCGCCTTCATACTTTCGTTAACGATAATATTCGATTTTCAAATAAACCGTAATAAAAGATTTTCCGATACGTAACAAACTCGAAAACACTCTAGAAAGCATTTCCCGATTTGCTTCGTTAAACATCATGGGTAATTTGGAATAAACCATCATAAACACGTAAAAAATCATCCAATACACTGCACGTAAAGAAAATAAACTACAATACAACACGTTTAAAGTTCGTATTTCTTCTGCAGTACGTCGTATTTGAGAAATAAAACCGTAAAACTTTTACACTCGTCGCTTTCAATGATTACTCGAATAATACCGAATTACAACTTAAATAAAACTCTAATAATACCAAAAACAAAATTCTCTAAATAAAACGTAACTTATAAGACAATAAAACCTAAATTTTACGAATGCGAACGTAAACAATAATTTATATAATCATCTTCAAAATCCATCTTCACTCGCTTCTACCCTCATCCAAGTAATCTCAAGCACCTCCAGTGAATAAAAATCCAACTCATTATCGCGTCGTCCTTCCAAAATCAAATTTCAAGTCTCCGCTACCCACGACAAGCGTAGGTCGACATAAAACCCTAAATGTTCGCATCCTAAATATAATTTCGACAAAAACGTCTTTATCCTTCTCATGTTAAAAAGCTGCAAAAATTTCGTGAATTTCGTACGGGTCGGTCTGGACTACAGACCGAGATAAAAAGCCTTTTTTTTCAAACGTGCCATGGTGGGGTCCAGCAATCCACGTGGCGCGTTTTTATTGGCTACTGGACGCAGCGCTGCGTACGTTGTCCGGACTGAATAAAAATTCCTAGTTCAGAGGGTGAAGCCACCCGTTAAATTTTGCCCAGCTTGTTTACTTTTAAATTAAAGGCTCAATGACTGATCAACCTTTAATTGGAAAGCTGGAGTAGCCTTTTTTCAAAGTCTGACCTACCCTGGGGCAAGCGTATGCTAATATAAAAAAGACAACTTATTTAAAAAGTAGGAGCATATAGAAACTACAAGTTCAGTGGACCACTTCTCAATATTAATTTTCTCATGCCAATTAAGCCACACAAGCATGACTGATGACGTGGCCAAAAGATTCTCCTACAACTTTTAGCTGAAATCTTTTTTTTTTTTCAATTCTATTTTTTCTTTTAGGATAACTTGCATTGAATATTGACTACTATTTCTAGTTTCTGTTTTGGTGAAGTTGGTATTCTGTGCTAAAATGCTGTATTTACTATGCTCCCAATTCTTCTGATTGACCACAAACATGAATTAAGCCCACTGTCTTTTTAAAATTGCTACTTTGCTCTGGTTATACAACAATATTTTGTGTTTGCTTCTTTGTATTGAATACATTCTATTATAATAATGGCCACTGCATGTTAATATCTTATGCTTTTTTTTCTTTTTTTTTTTTTTTTTACTGTTGACAGGTCAATCAATCTGAGTTAGGAAAGAGTCAAAGTGGGTGAAACTTCATCCCCAATGGATTTAATCTTATCACATTTAGAGATGAAAAAACTCTGCATATTTCGTCATCTCTTGGTTTCTTTGCTACTGTTTTCTTTCTTTCCAATCTCAAAATCCCGAGCTGATGAAACCCAAGCGCTTCTCCAATTCAAAAGTTATTTTAAAGATCCCTTGAACTATCTGGAAAACTGGAAAGTCTCCCTGATCTCCCTGTACATTTTCTGGTGTCATTTGTGATTCCAATTCAGTGGAAGTTATTGGAATCTCACTAGCTAACAAAAGCCTTTCTGGTGAAATCTCTCCGTCAGTTTTCAGTCTCCGGACCCTTAAATCTTTAGATATAGGATCAAACTCCATTGCTGGCACCATTCCCTCTGAACTCGTTCTCTGCACTACTCTTCAACTTCTGAACCTTTCATACAATCGCTTAGCTGGCCAGTTGCCAGATCTCTCCCCCTTGAAGGACTTAAAAATTCTTGATTTGTCATCCAATTACTTCTCTGGAAGATTCCCAGAGTGGGTTGGGAAGCTATCAAATTTGGTTCAACTTGGTCTAGCCTTGAATAACTTTGATGAGGGAAAGATTCCATGGAATATTGGAAATTTAAAGAATTTGACATATCTTTTCTTGGCACGATGCAATTTCACTGGGGAGATACCACCTTCGATTTTTGAATTGAGAGCACTTGAAACTTTAGATTTCTCCATGAACAAACTTACAGGAGAATTTCCTAAGGAAATTGTAAATATGCCCAGCCTTTACAAGATTGAACTCTACCAGAACAAGTTAACCGGGGAGATTTCGCCTGCAATTGCAAAACTCACCAACTTGCAAGAAATTGACATTTCTCAAAACAATATATCTGGAAAGCTGCCATCCGAAATGGGCAACTTGAAGAACCTTACAGTGATCCATTTATTTCAAAATAATCTCTGGGGAGAAATACCTGAAGGATTTGGAGACTTGCAGCATCTCAAAGCCTTCTCTGTTTACTTGAATAATTTTTCAGGAGAATTTCCCGAAAACCTCGGTCGGTTCTCTCCTCTCAATAGTTTTGACATATCAGAGAATAATTTTTCTGGTGCATTCCCAAGGTTCTTATGTGAAAACAATGATTTGCAGTACCTGTTGGCTTTAGATAATAACTTCTCTGGAGAATTTCCTCGTTCATATTCTACTTGTAAAACATTAATAAGGTTCAGGGTCAGCAAAAATAGTTTCAATGGAACCATAGCCAACGGATTATGGGGGCTACCAAATGCTGTCATCATTGACTTTGCCGATAACAATTTCATTGGACTGATTCCTTCAGTGATTGGTAGTTCAAGTAGTTTGACTCAGCTCTATGTCCAGAACAACAGATTCTCCGGTCAAATTCCTATTGAGATTGGAAAGCTTTCTCATTTACAGAAGTTATATGCTTTCAATAATTTGTTTTCTGGCTGCATACCATCTCAAATTGGACAACTCAAACAATTAACATCTTTGCAATTGGAAAACAATGGGCTGACTGGGCTTATTCCATATGAACTCAGTAACTGCACTGAATTGGTGGAGATAGATCTTTCACAGAACTCGTTAGGTGGTATAATTCCAGAACCACTTTCCTCATTGACTTCTCTGAATTCTCTTAATCTATCACAAAACCTTATTACAGGGTTCATTCCAGAAGGTTTACAGGCTCTTAAGCTGAGTTCCATTGACTTTTCTAAGAACCAACTCTCAGGAGAAGTCCCTCCGGGTCTTTTAATGATCGCTGGAAATAAGGCTTTCTTTGACAATCCAGGTCTTTGTATTGATGGAAGTTTAAAGAGCCAATGGCGAGATGGTTTGGGAATTTGCAGCTTTAGTAGCAAACATGGATATGTCCTGGGAAAGAAAACCTTTCTTGTAGCCGTTATATTATCATTATTGTTTATACTTTTGACTGGATTGGTAGTTGTGAGCTATAGGAGCTTTAAGCAGGAAGAAGCAAGAAGAAGGAAGGATTTGGAGAATGTTACTGAGAATGATGGGAAGTGGAAACTGGAGTCTTTCCATCCAACAGATCTCGAGGTTGAGGAAATCTGTAATTTGGAAGAGGTTAATTTACTTGGAAGTGGGGGTACTGGTAAGGTTTATAAACTAGATCTCAAGAATAAAGGAACAGTGGCAGTTAAACAACTTTGGAAGGATGATGGTGCAAAAGTTTCAATTGCAGAAATAGATATCCTTGGAAAGATCAGACATAGAAACATACTCAAACTTTATGCCTGCTTATCAAGAGATGGGTTAAATTTTCTTGTTTTTGAGTACATGCAGAATGGGAATCTGTATTGTGCTCTACACCGTGAAATCAAGGTTGGCCAGCCAGAGTTGAACTGGAACAAACGGTATAAGATTGCCGTTGGTGCTGCAAAAGGAATCATGTATCTTCACCATGATTGTTCTCCAGCCATCATTCACAGGGACATAAAATCCACCAATATCTTACTTGATGAGGAATATGAAGCCAAAATTGCTGATTTTGGCATAGCAAAAGTCATAGAGGATGAAGATTTGAATTGTTTTGCTGGTACTCATGGCTACATGGCTCCTGGTAAGTTTACTTAGTACTTATCTGTTATTTCTTTACTTCTAAGCATGGAAAACAGTATTTTGACATAGACTTGCCCGCTCCTAATATGTAGCCAACTGCTGTCACAATGCTTCTCGGTAAATTGCTGTTAGATTCAATTAGATACCAGTATTAGTAAACCTGGATTATTTAATTTTTATTTGTTCTAAGAACTTTTTTGGTCGCCTGCATTAGGACTATTGTATTTTTTTCCTAGCATTCCAACTGTTCTGGTGTTCAGTATGAAGCAAATTAGATGTAAAGTAAAATTTTGAGGGACTTGAATACCTCAAAATCTTTGCTTTTCTAAGAAAATTAATAAACAAGAAGCAGAAGAGAAGAATATGAATCTTATTCTGGTACTCATCCAATAAAAAATGCATTTATAGTTGTTACAATATGCATTTTACTAGTTCTATAATCAATGAGAGTTATCTTTTTGGCAAAAAGAAAAAAAAGAAGAGAAAAAATGAGAGAAAAGAAGTAGAAGAAAAGAAGTTGGATCTTATTTCGTCGCTTCTTCCCATTAAAATGAATTTATTTATTGTGTTAAAATATACACTTTACTAGTTCTATAATTAATTCGAATCATGTAAGGAAGAGAAAATTTTGATGGACTGCTGAGGTGGATCATATGGAACAAGGCTTCCTTACAAAATTTGCAATCCCCAACAAATTGAAACTGTATTTCTAGCATGAAATTTAGGATGTGAAATTGTGATTGATTATGCGATTTAATTAGGATGTTTGCCAGTAGAAATTTTGTAAGTGTATTATATCTGAACGATCTCTTGATTATTTTTTTATATAAAATGGCTATTAATTTCAGCGTGCTGAGTTCTATCATGCTGGGTTGGAGCGTTTCCAATGCTACTCATAGCTTGGTTATCCCATAATACTATTTTTGATTCTTTAATGTGGGTATTTAGGTCATCTAAAAACATTTTAGCTACATCTCTTTGCAAATTTTATGAGCTATGAATTCTACTTCGGTGCTTCTTCCAGCAAACACTGCTTTCTTTTTGACTTCTCTAAGCGACTGGGCATAGGCGATACTCAGAGGAAATTTTTTTATCAATTATTGAGAGTATTTAAAAATTGGCTAACCACACCTAATTGTTATTGGGGATGTCCATACTAGTGAGATTAGTTGTTAAAATATGGAACCAAAGAGATAAATTTTTGTTAGAAATGTATTCACTGATTGGAATTTATTACCCGTGTTCCTTTAATTATGAGCAATCAGGATATCAATGTCAGAATTAATGTTATCTTGTGAGGTATGATTTCAAATGGGTGGTTTCGCTATGGAGGAATGCTTGGTTCACCAATATTTGTTGAAGTTTTCTGACATCTATCATAAATATATAGTTTATTGCAAGTGATATTGAGAGTTTTTATGTGTTCAGGGGATTAATCTTTAGGAAAATTATGCGACTAAACCTCAAGCAGGTTTGTTAGAGATTGGGGTTCAAAGATAGATGAATACAAAACTCATTCATAATAGTTTTGAAGCTCTCTTAAATGTGAGTTTTCTGATAAGGGTTGCTTTTAAAAAAATGTTACATTCATAGAATTATAATACTTATTATTCTTAGAATCATAATATTAGTGCCTTTCTTGGTTGGGAGAATTATTTACAAAGTTACATATAATGGTTTTTGTCATGTTTCCTTCATTCATGAGGTGGGATATAAACAAAAGTAGAATATCCATTGAGTGGAACAGTGAGATGAGTCTGTTTGGGGGAGAAGTTTTGATGAGGACTTGGCAAAGTGTTTTAATTGGAGAATTCTTGATGGCATTCGATTAATAAGATATGCAGTAGAGAACGACCTCCCCCCAATGATGATTTGGAATGTAATTAGTGTTCATGGAAGATCTAGGAACTTCCAGAAGATGTTTAGTTTTATTTTCGGTGATTCCATTCTATTGAGTAGTATATCTATATGAGTATGAGAATACAAGCACTTTTTGAAGAAGATATCCATCCTCAAGAATTGAATGAAAACATTTTCTCATTTTTTGTATTGAGAAATTCAATTTGCGTTCGTATGTGGAGATGAACTTTCTCAACAATGTGATGTATTTTATATTTGTATTTATTTAAGAAAATCCAAGTAATTCTTGTATGATTGTTCATAAACAGTATGGATTACCTAGCCCAAAGATACTTGTAACACGAGAGGGTTCTCAAATGTCACTAGGAATCATATAAAAAAGTTGATAGGATTTATGAAAATTCATGAAGTTAAATGATATGAAGCACCTAGCCGTAGAGATATTTGTAACACTAGAGATCCCACAAATGTCACTACGAATATAGGAAAAGGTTGAAGGGGCTTATAGGGATGGCTAGGATTAATATACTTGGTGTGCTTTGATAGATGACTTGTTTTGTATTGAAATAATCAAACATTTATTATTAAAAGATTCTGAGAGTAATTTTTTGAGATATATAAAACTTGGATGATGATGTGAACTGCAGTCAAATTCAGTGAGCAAATTGTAATAGATATGTGGAAAAATGCAAGATAGGGTTAATTTGATTAATATCAAAACAAACAAATAAGATACAATAGATTATATACAAATTCGAGAGGTAATTAGTTTCTACACAAATCCTAGACGCGTTAATAACACAAAGAGAAAAGAAAAATTACGGCAAATCAAATCATCAAGCAAACCTTGGCCAATTTGCTCTAATAAATGCTATAAGATTCATTCAAACTTTCCTCCCAAAAATCCCCTTAATTCCCTTACTCATTTATGTGATTAAGGACTGTGCGGCCCCACCCAGAAGTTGGAATTGTCCTCAGCAGCTCTTAGGGATTCTAACTCTCGAGTCCGAGCCGCCTAGCTTGACCGTACCGAATGGATATGACCGTACTGAGACTACGTCTAGCTTACTAAACCTCGGTCGTTCAATTAATATATGGGATATGAGTTTGTGTATCGATTCCACCAAAAACTTGTTAAATTTTCTAATTAGTTGAGGTTTTAGTTTACGAGACCTCTAGTGTAGCTTAAGTGCTGAAAATTTTGTTTTGAAAAGCGTATAAATTCCTAATTATTAAAACTTATCTGTTTTTTTGGAGTTTTTTCGATTAAGTGAAAATATCATATTTTTATGAAGCAGATCGTGCGAATCTTTAATATTATTACTATGAATTCCCCATATTATCATTGACAACTAGAGATAAATACTCCTTAGCTTTCGTTGAGATCATAATAAGTGCGAAAACTCTTATAACAGTTAAGGGGGCTAAACCTTGCAAAATTTTTTATGAATCTTCTAGCTTCCTATTTAGGTTACAATCCCCTACTGACAATGTCTATTCCACTAGATTACTATGTGTCAACCTACTTGTTCTTCTAGTCAACATTTAGAAGTCCTAGATCAGAAGTAATTTAACTTTTTAAACGACCAGCTTTAGTAAGTAAATCAAGTTAAGAAGGTTTGACGCCTTGGCGCCGATTCAGCCTCTTTTGAGCCTTTTTCATCTGCTTTGCTCCACAAGTTGCCTTGATGACTTATATACTGCATAAAACATTAAAGTACTCACATAAAACATAAAAATACACAGATAAAGATAAAAATTTTATAGAGATAACATGCACGTTTAATACACATCATTTTTTTCCGAGTGAAATAATATAATAGAAACAAAGATCCATTTAGTACAACAACAACAAGCTTTTGTCCCACTAAGTGAAATTTTATTTTTAATATGCATGTATTCTTAAAATGCATCCAATCAAATAATCACTAACAAAAAGAGCCTTTTCACCTCATTAAATTTCTAAGGCTTTTATTTTCACTTTTTTGCCGATTATTCAAAATCTTCCACTCTTTTAACCAAATTATGATCTTTCAAAGTATTCATAAATGCACATATGCATATGTTCAAACTCTACAGATCACTCATATATGACTCGAAAACCCTAGGTATTAATAATATTATGAAGATTTACGTACATACCCCTTAATATCGATGTATATACATATCTAACATCCCTCCTAGCACTCACTAATCCTGTACAATCACTTCTCAGAATTGGCATACTCTTTAAAGGTGACTGAGAAGAGCGATGTGTATAGCTTCGGCGTCGTTCTTCTCGAGCTACTCACTGGTCGTAGCCCGATCGAACCTCAATATGGCGAAGGAAAAGATATTGTCTACTGGGTCTCTTGCCTCCTTAACAGCTCAAGACTTTCAGAAATTCTGGATCCTAAAATCTCCAAATTTGCAGAAGATGACATGATCAAAGTATTGAAGGTCGCCGTCCTTTGCACCACCACGTTGCCTTCACTCCGGCCGACCATGCGGGAGGTGGTGAACATGCTCGTTGATGCTGGTTCAAGCAATGCGAGAGAGAAGGTTAAGAATTATGGTAACAAATCTTAGCTCTCTGTTCAGCAGATCTTTTTTTTCTACCTGCTATAATGCTATTACTGTCTTAGTAGGTAGCATTTAAGTAGCATAAATTAGGTTTTGGTGTGTAATTTTGTGTAATATATTCAACCTTATATCGAGTGTTCCTTGAATTGCTGCATCTCCATAATTTTTTTGTAAATTATTGTTATGTAATATCCAGTTTCGCTTATTTAAAAGATCTGAGAAATTTCTGTTTAAATTACCGCTGGAGACTTGAAAAAAATGCAGTTTGAAATGCTGTTTCTCTCTTTAAAAGGGACTACGGACATTTACTACATACCACCTAATTCTTATGTGTTTATATATGTAACGTCTAAACTTTGCTTTTTATATTTCTACTGTCCAAATTTTTTATATAAAATAAAAATATAACTTATTTTAACTTTAAAAAATGAAATGTACTCTTTTATTTATATGTACAGTGGCTTATATGTAATGTATAAAGTTTTGGTGTTAGATATATAAATACATAAGAATTAAGTGGCATGTCTTCCATTACAGTAATCAGCCTAGCTTTTTCTCGAGTGTTTAAATAGCAATGTTTTCTTAAATAAAATAACAACATTAATTATAGTTATTTCACTGCCCATTTTAAAAAATATATCTGATTGCATAGTGTAAATGCAATTAGCATGATTAGCTTTTGTGTTAATCGTAGTTAGGGAATACAATTTTACTTCTAATAGATAATAATACTGAATTAGCATTCATCAAATGTAAAGCAATATCAGATCGTGAGCTCTAATACAATTTCAGTACGTGCTTCAATTATGATCTATCACGTTTACACACTCACAGACAATTTAGATAGTTCTTTATAATTTTGGGTATTTACATGCATACCACCCCATTGTTTTGTATTTGCATATCTAACACCTTTCTACCATCAAAACCTTTAATATTTCATAAAATTATCACTATTTTAACTTTTTAAAAAGTAAAATATACTTGTACATGCATAAATAAGGTGGCATATTTGTCGAAATTGATGTTCATGTGTTAAATATGTTAATACCTGAGAATTAATTGGTATGTAGTAAGATTCAATTAACATTGTAGTCTGGATGGTAGCCGGTAGGATTGAGGTATTATATTCATTGCGAGCCCAGGTAGAAGGATAAAGAATTATTCCAAATATATTTATTTATATAGTTAAATTTCATTAAAAAAATAGAACATAAAATATTATTTGGCAGTTGGAGCGGTAGATCTTGGCCATCACCTCTCTATCAGCAAAAATCGTACATGACTGGCCGATTGCTGTACTTACTACCTTGTTAGATTTTTATTCTCTTAACATGTCGACATCTTTCTATTGACTGTGATTCATCTGTCCATATGATCAGATAAGATTTAGGGTTTGTTTACGTTGTTTTCCGTACAAGTATATTTAAGTTAAGAACATATGTTGGAGGAAAATATAATACTAGTAAGTTTATATATATATATTCATTATTGAAGATCTTTAACATTATTATTATTATTATATATTATTTTTATACGGGGTTATCAACATATTATTTAATTCAATAAAGGCTTTCAATTCTATTATTTTATATATTCAATGGGAGAATGCTTTTGAAAATTTATCCAAATAAGAGAATATATGAGATTTTTTTTTTTCTGGCAATACAGAAGTAATGTATTGTATTTAAAATATTTTGGAGTTATTTGACTTATTTTAATGATGAACGATGGCGTTGACGACAGCGGCGAGCAGCGACGATTACGGTAGGTGGCTGCGGTGTAGGTGCCGGGCTATGAATGGTCTCGGCAGTGTTGCGGTGACCGGCTAAGTTGTGACAAGCAGTAAGGAGCCGAGAACCTTTATATTGATGAACCATGTAAACTTTAAATTTGCTAAATCAGTCGAATTCTAAATTAAGCTCAAAATAAATTATGATTTAAAATTTAAATTTATTCATATTTTACATTGTACTTATCATTCTTCGTATTAAACATTTAATTTCCTAAAATTCTTGCGAAAGAATTACAGCACATTCTAAATTCTTCCAGTGAAATAGACAATTCTCTGCTTCCTAAAAGATTTCCTCAAGCCATGAAGTGTAGAACGTCCAAGCTGAGAAATTTTATGCCTAAACGTCACACGTATGTAATCAAAAGGGTATGCATAATTATATCCATAGCCATGCATATACTTTTGATTGAATCGTTCACATATACCTTTTTATTTTCCCTAATAAAATAAAGGGGAATTTACATACATAGCACCCAATTCTTTTGCATTTACTGCCTTTGTTACATTGATGGCCACATTATATTGCTGCCTTTGTTATTATGATTTCACATTATATTGCTGCCTTTGTTACTATGTAATCAAAAAGAAGATTTTTTTCTATTGTTTTTGTTGTATACATTTTATTTATCTAAATAAAAAAAATATTCTAAAAAATATATAAAATTAAATTATTTTTTATAAAATTTATTTCATTTTCTATCTCATGCACTCCAAGGTTATACTTTTTTTTAAAATTTATTATTAATTTTTCATTTAGATCGAATTCAAATCAGATCAATGAATTAATTAATGAACAATGCCTTCCTTCAATAAAAATTGAATTAAGCCAAATCTAAATGAAATGGAATTTAATTGAGGTCAGATAGAAATGTAAATACATATAGTTATGAATACATATATGCACATTTGTTAGAAATACATATTTTATTCGCTTATATAAACATGAGATTATGTTAAATCTTTTGTTGGATAAATAACTAAACAAAACAAAAGCATTTGGTGATCAATAATTGTGATGAAAATAAAGTTATTGTATATAAAAAATGTATTAATAAAATAAATTAGTGATATATAGTATTAAACGAAAGCTACAAGTGAATATTGAACAACTTTTGAAATTTTTATAGTTTTTATATAACGAGTTCAATTGCTCATATGTTATTGATAGTGGTTGGTGGCTTTTTGATGAGATTAAGGAGTGTGAAGGGCTTTGAATTTTTATTTTAATATATATACATAAATACAACAACAACAAAACCATTATCCCACTAAGTGGGCCCATTTACATAAATATTTTTTTCTTCATTGCGTCCTATTTAGTGTCATATATTCATTTAATTCAAAAAAATTAATATCATTTTTTATACAATATACCCAAGTCTTCCTAGGTCTACTTCGGCCTTTCCTAACATAAGTCGAATCTAAAACATCTACTCTTCTAATCGATCGTCGTATGGCCGACGTTTAATGTGACCAAACAATCTCGGAAGACTCTCTCTAATTTTTGTCCGTCACTCGCAGCTACACCAATCCTATCACTGATATATTCATTTCACATTTTATTTATAAGTGTAAATCAACTCATCCACCTAATCATTCTCATCTCGGCAACACAACTTAGTTTTCTCGCTTCTCTTTAAAGCGCCAACATTCAGCGCCTCTAGAGCATTGCAGTGTCTCACCACCATCTTATAAAATTTTCCTTTCAGTCTATGCGAAACTTTTCTATCACACAAATAAATAAATTATATATATATATATATATATATATATATATATATATATATATATATATATATATATATATATATATATATATATGTATATATATATATATGTATAAGAGTTTGTGGTGGATGAATGAAGGATTATGGGGGTTATAGTAATAAAAATGCCAAGATTAGATCAGATTGGGCAAGTTTGGATTGATTTTGAATGTCACTCTAAGAAAATGATTTAAGGTTAAGTAAATGGTTTGAAAATAGTTATGAATGATAAGCCAAGGATGCCTACTTGTGATCTTGAGAATATGGAAAGATTTGGATGGGTTTATATGAGTGTTGAGGAGTATAGAACAAGAGTAGAACTTAATATTTTCTAACTCGGCTGAGAGCCATGAGCAGATATTTCGAAGGGTCGGGAGGCTTTGGTTGTTTATTTTTAACCTTAAAAGATGTGTGGGATGTGGAGGAAGAGTGATGAAGAGCATAGAGAAGATGTTATAGAGTTATAATAAATAACCTAAGGTAAATAAAAAGATAAATAAATATTTTAACTCAAAAATGCACACTTCAGGACAACACATTAAGCTAAATAAAGTAAGGTTTTACTCATATTTCTTCACTCAATAGATGAAAAAAAAATTATCATATACCAGCCTTATTTATAGACCTTACATCAATCAAAATTTATATAAAACGATGATAAAATTTTTGGAAGGAACGTAAAGTGGTCATTAAAGGATAAATGTGCGAACAATTTTTCTAAACTATTTTCTTATCATGAACAACCTATAAAAGTTTTCAATTTTAAAAATTCAAAGTTTTTAGAAATTAATTTAAAATTTAAATATGAAAATACATATTCTTTTTCTTTTCATGAAGGATATTGAATGGACACTTTCTTAGTCCATTGCTTGGACTCTTATAAGAAAAATCTAACTTTATTTACTTGACCTGCATCATGCTCCACATGAAATTCCAATGCTCAGATGAGCTCTGTTTTGTAAAATTGAAGTCCAAGAAATCTTCTACTAATTGTGGGGTTAGGGTTTCCAATTACAAGGGAGCTAAAGAGTAGAGAAATTTACATACCAATAACAATATTCTCATGTATTCACATATCAAACACATAAAGTTGGATATTTACAAGTGTAACATCTTGGTGTCATAAATATAATTATGAAAATAAATCTCACTTTTAAAAAGATAAAGATGATGATATTTTTGATGCGGTATTAAAAAATTTGAGCAATATGTATATATAAATTTGATTGTTTACACATTATATATATAAATAAATAAATAATTGAGGTTTTTATATATTTATCACACAGTTCTTTCATATTTATTTGTGTAATACTTAAATCTTGTTATTTACCTGTATACCACACAATTCTTACGCGTTATACATTTCTACCCTTCTGTCACGTCCTGTCCAAAACGGAAAAAATTTGCGTACGTCAACCGTACGTAGAACTACATACGTAAAAAAGTACACGGGGGTTACAAGGGGGTTATAACCCCCTTCTACATCCCGCGTAACTCCTGCACAAACGAACTAAATAAAAGTCATGGCTATAAGCTGAAGCCAGACAGTAGGTAGGCGTGCTATAACACTATCAGTAACCCTCGTAACCCTCCGTGTACCTTTTTACGTACGCAGCTGGCTGACGTCTAGATTTTTTCCGTCCAAAATCCTCGTCTCCTGCCCAGGGAGGAGAAATCCTCGCACCAGGAAGTGGAGAAATCGGTCCAGCCTCTTCTTCTCCTCCTTAATGTTCGGTTCGGCAAGGCAGGGTCCATGCATGGAAGAGAAGAAGTCCTCCGTCTCCTTTTTCTTCTTTCTGATAGACTCGATAGGGCAGGGTCCTCACACGAAATATAAGAAATCCACCGCCTTTTAGAAGGAATTCTGCT
>JAKZJZ010000641.1:0-42226 GCA_022702705.1 Papilionanthe hookeriana x Papilionanthe teres
AGGCGACTCCCTTTTCAAAATAAAACACATAACCTAAAAATATGCCGACAACTTTCGGCGACTCACGCTGGGACAAGTTCCTCTCTCCATTTTAATCAAATAGTTCTCGCTTTCAAAAATCGGTAGTGTATCCATGTCCCTAATGGATCAAACTACCCTTCTTTCCGTTGGAATACTGTGTTCATTTCTACCTTGAACAAGTATAACCAACATTCTCTCGGATTTAGGAGCCACTGTTTAGACACCCCTAGACAGAGAGGTTCCGAGATCCTTTTACCTCATTTCTGAGGTGGGGTGGACCCCCAATAGGTGTTAGTTTAGGAGTGATCCTTCGGGTCAAGAAGTCTTGCTTAAGACTCTCTTTTCCTTTCCAACTCCGATTCAGATTCCTTACCTTCTCTACACCTTTGAACACTCCGTTCTAAATAAACAAACCCTTTAATAAGTGATTCCTTTTTATAAATACATGAACATGAATGAGTTCGGACTCTTTTCATTTCCTTTCTTTTCGTCCTAAAGAAAAGAAGCATAGCTCGGGACCGACAACCAGAATCTACCCCGCGAAATGGAAGCCCCGAAACCGATTTTCTCCTTCACCAATGGATCTGGACCTCGCTGTCTATAAGGATGAGTTGCCCGACAATGGAATCATCCGATTTGGACAAGGATTTGAAAACACGAACGTCAAGGTCACCAACGTCTCCCTTTTCGCACTGATGAACAAGGTATCTGAAGCTGAAGAGCCGCTGCTTGAGTTCAACCTTAGGTCAACCCAAGAATTCCCTCCTCTGCAAAGGATCCCGACTAAGAGGAGTACCGACGTCCACAGGAGGACTGTTCTTTCTACCCCCACTGGTCTAGTTGTTTCTGCACCTGCCCCGACTTTTGCCAAATCAAAGGGGAAAGAAATCCAAGATTATGATGGACCTGTTACCGTGGAGGGTACAGATCTTCCTGTAAGACCTTCTGTTTTCGAGATCGGGTCCAGTTCAAGAATTCCGTCACTAACAAAGACCCAGAGAAGAAACAGAAATAGAAGGATCGCTAAAGAAGCCAGGGCTGCTGAAATTGCTTTCCTAGAGGAAATTCCAGAACTGCCAGAATATACACCGCTGCCTGAATACATACCACTGTTGGGAGGAAGCAGGTTTCATCCCCTCTCCGCCGCAGAAGATGAAGAAAATATTCGCAAGATTGCTCGCCAAATTACCACAGTCCCGCATATTATAACGATAGCCGTAAGAAAAGAACTAGAACTACGCCGTTTCGCTCGACCGCAAACTTTGGTAGAAAAGCTAGCGAAGAAGGAAAACTCGCCCCGTATCGAAATTCTACGGAGGATAGGGCGGGTGCCGCTCAAATCCCGTCTTGGGCCCCGAGTAGAACCCGCCATCATGACGTAAAAGCCAAGTAAAAGGATGAAGGCTAGTCCGCCCGTTGTCGTCTCAGGATTACAGATTAGGGAGGATACCACCTTCCAAGCATTCGGCCGACGTACCATCCGGTCCTAGACCTTCCGCCGCCGAAGGATGGTATGGCGTCCCACTACCGGGCGCTGAGATTGAAACAAGCAGCCTCGAGAAAGAAAGTCTCGCCAGGAGACTTGAATCCGAAGAAAGTGCTACCGCGATGAAGGGGACTCGTGAGAAAGGGACCCGGCAACTATCGCACGACAACCACGAAGACACACGTAAAGCCCCGTTAGAAGATGCCATGGAAAAGTTGAGAACCGATATCCGACGCTTGGCAAAGGAAAGAGAAGAAAAGTTCGGAGACGAGATTGATTCATCGGAATTTATGGACGACGAATACGCGTAAATCAACATGGTTGAAACACGAGCTTCATCAGCTTCGCAAGGTGCTCCTGCAGCCGCAGAAAGAGAGGAGCCAGAACTGATGAGAAGACAGCTTCAAGAGAAAGACGACACGATCGCTCAAATGGCGAAAAGGATGGAAGAGATGGCCGTAGCTCTGGCCACTCTCCAGAGTCAAGTACAACCACAAAGGGAAAAACACCCAGAGGTCATTCACATCGTAGACGGAGGAAAGGAGATTACGTCCGTCAATGGGGATGATCAACCGAAAAGGATACAACACAAAGTATGATTCCCGAAAAGGATATCAAGAACTTCGTGGAACAACGAAGTGCGAGAAGCCTTAGCACAATCAAAGAGCGGGACATCCATTCGGACGGGTAGACCTTACCCCGAAGAATTCGACGCCGTCCAATACCCGAAAGGCTTCGTACCACCTCTCGTTTAAGACCTTCGATGGAACCGGGAACCCTCGACAAGATGTAGCACACTTTCGTGCCGCTGTTGCAATGCCGGCGGAGCGATGCATTACTCTTCCGACAGCTCGTCAGCAGTCTGTCAGGAATCGCCTTCGACTGGTATGCAGAATTACCAAATGGTTCGGTTAAGACATTCTCAGAGCTAGAGAACCTCTTCATCAAGCGATTCGCCGGAGCTCAGCACCACATCACTATAGGTGATTTAGTGGTAGAGAAACAAAAGCCGAATGAAACTTTGGTGGATTACATACTCCGATGGAGGAACTTAAGCATGAAGTGTGAACCACAACTGCAAGAACAAGCATGCGATCGGCATTTTGCTAAAAAGCATCCATGGCCCGATAGCACTTCTCCTTAAGGGATTCACTATTAAGACTTTCGAGAAGTTGTTAAGCAAGGCCGGAAGCTTGCAAGAAGAGGCGAAGCAATTAAGTTTCACCGACAAGACGGACAAACAGAAGCCTGTAAAGACTTTTGAAAAGAAATCCGGGATCGTTGCAGCAGTTGACAAAGGCAAGCAACCGATGCAAATACCACCAGAACGGCCGCAGCAACCACAACAGAATTACCAAGCAACCCCGGCCCAGACTATCACTCATCTCCGCAATATGAACAACCACCTCGTCCGCAACGTACATTAAGAGAGCTTTTGAACAGAGAATATCCGTTCAAGAATGAAGCAGTGCCAAAAATGTTCCGTAGCCTGATGAAGACTCCGGATTTCCAGCTGCCAGAGCCTAAAAGACCAGAAGAGGTCAACAAGAAGGGTGATCCCAACTTTTGCCCTTACCACCAGATGCTTCGGACACAAAATAGAAGATTGCATTACCTTCAAAAGTTGGCTCAATGACAACCTCGCGGAAAGGGAATATAACGATCCCGAAGGAGTACATGAAGGAACCCCAGTAAAGGAGGTTCCGTCAATGTTATCTCGACCGATCCCATCATTCCGATAGATCCCTATACGACCGACGATGGATGGACTACCGCTTGGACGAGGTCTTCGAAAAGATTTTAGACAAGCATCCGCACCGCTTCGATGCGAGCTTCAATTCGTAGTTTGAAACCCGTTAAGCCGGTACTATCACTTGCGATAGAAGAACCACCTCAACAGGAGACGATCGAAGAAAAGAAGAAAATTGACGAAGAAGAGAAGACCGAGGCACCTAAGGCTAGACTAGGGGCCGCTTATCCTAGGATAGTTGTTTCCGATTCGGGGGAGAAATCCCTCGAACCCTCGACTCGTATGATTATCCGCTCACTTCGGTGGGATCATATAATGATAAGGGTGATGGCGTTGGCTACGTTTTGATCGTTTCTAACGATTACGTAACTAACGATAATCCGGATATCGATTTCGATACCAACGACAATTCTCAAATCATACACGATCTCGACAAGCAAAATAACGAAGAAGACATCCATCAAGGAGGCTACGAGAGTTCAACAAGCAACGAATCTATCTCGCGAGTTTCGAGGAGCTCCAATCACGATAGAGTTAGAGCCTTCGGACTCGAAGCTAATCCGGAAGAGCCCGTCATTCCGATTCAAGAAAAGACACCGGCAAGCTCAACAATAGATTCGCAGGAAATTACGAAGTCAACTTAAGGAGTGGAAAAGTTCTACCTCCGAGAATGGGTCCAAAAGACAAAGGAAAGCAGGTGGTTGTTCAGGAAGAACCAACCCCAGCAGAAGAAATACCCATTCGAGAAGAAGCAGAGACACATGAAAACAAAGTGGACTACAACGTGCTAGCCCATCTTAGGAAACTACCAGCCAAACTGAGCATCTACGACGCTCTCATCTTATCAAAGGAGATGAGAGAAGCTCTGATCAAGGCCTTACTTGATCCAGAAATTTGCTTAGCTCAAATGGCCGGAGAGTCCTTAGATGAGGTTTGCTCGTTAAAGGAACAGCGAGGTGTTACCTTCACAGACGACGACCTACTACTTGGAACAGCAGATCACAACCGACCGTTGTACATTTCAGTTACAATCGGAAAATTTACACTCTCCAGAGTATTGGTGGATCCAGGAGCATCAATCAATATAATGAATCTTCGAACGCTAGCATACTTGGAAATTGATGCCCGCGAGCTCGAAGCGGACAAAATGTTATTAAGAGGATTCAACCGTAAAGGAGAAAGAGCCCTCGGCTCAATAACGCTATCGATGAAGACCGGTGACTTAGCAAAGACAACCGCGAAATTTCACATAATTGATTCGAAACATCGTTCAACGCTCTACCGGGCCGACCATGGATACATGAAAACAGGATGGTACCATCATCTCTACATCAGTGCATCAAGTACTACGATGGAGGGGAACAGTGCATCAAAGGTGACTTACAACCATTCTCCGTACATGAAATTGGAATCCACGAGGATGCAGCTTATTATGCACCGCCGAAGAAAACGATCTTCTCCAGAGATACCATAACAAATGAAGCAAAGAAAGTTCGGGACAACGAAGAACCTGAAGTTCTAGTCCAACGATCACTCACCACTCCCTTACGGCGAGATGGTGAAGGTTTCTCCACAACTCGCATCCGAGGTCGAGGCCGGGGACGAGGTCGTGGTAGAGACGTTAGGACGATTGGACTGAGGAAACCAACCATCAATGTTGATCGGGAAGATAGTTCCGAAGAAGAAAAAGAAATCAAACAAGAAGCAGCGACAATAAGTCGGAAGAAGCCGCAATTCAAAATCCCTCTCGAAGATGAAAGAAACGAAGAATATAAATCGATGTACGAGAAGATTAACCACTATGTACATACTATGACCCTGACCCCGATCCATTCTAATAAGATCGAGGGTATGGAGGTCAAAGAGGTACGTAGCGGTGGTGCAAAACCAATCAAATTCTACCGTGGTGCTTCTTCCTCCAAAACCGAAAATAATGTACAACTTGAAGATGCTACTTCATCGAATTAATGGAATTGCCTTTCGAGTGGTACTCTCCCCGTGTTCAAAATTTAATTCGACGTGGTTTCTTACCTCGACAAGTGGACAAAAGGTCAATCACAACGTTTTGAAAATTTATGGAATAACTCCGGTCGTCCACCCAACTCAAAACATGGTCTCGGATTCGGCACAGTAGAGATCAGCCGATGATACCGAATTTTGCTTGGTTGTCACCTCGCGAATCTAATGAAAACTCGCATGGAAACTACGGAAGAACTCGAAGATTTACAAATTGGAGACGCTCCACCGAATTCGAAGAAGAAATCAAATCTACAATAGATGAGTTAATAGAAGTTAACTTAGGTACTAGCGAAGAGCCTCAGACCTACCTTTGTTAGCTCTTTACTCAATAAAGAAGACTCCAAAGAAATAATCAAGTTATTAATGGAATTCAAAGACTCGTTTTGCTTGGAGCTACGATGAGATGCCGTGTTTAGCTCCGCAGGTCGCAATCCATAAGCTAGGAGTGGACCCTACTTCGCTCCAGCCGACAAGGTCCCGTAAGAATGCGTCTAGAAATCGAACAACAAGTCATAGCCGAAGTTAAAAAGTTAATAGACGCTAAATTTGTCCGTGAAGAACAATACCCGACTTGGTTAGCCAACGTGGTACCAATCATG
Source organism: Papilionanthe hookeriana x Papilionanthe teres (assembly GCA_022702705.1). NCBI lineage: Eukaryota > Viridiplantae > Streptophyta > Magnoliopsida > Asparagales > Orchidaceae > Papilionanthe > Papilionanthe hookeriana x Papilionanthe teres. Next base: position 5,876 of record JAKZJZ010000641.1, read on the forward strand.
AAGAAGAATGGTCGATCGAATTTGTGTGGATTTCGTAGATTTAAACAAAGCATGTCCAAAAGATGAATTTCCTCTACCGATCCCGAATTAATGATCGACATCGCTTCAACACACGAAATATTCTCATTCATGGATGGATCTTCGTGATACAACCAAATAAAAATGGCTCCAGAAGATGAAAAGCTTACAAAGCATTCGTAACGCCGATCGGAGTATTTTGCTACACAGATGATGCCATTCGGATCGAAGAACGCAGGAGCAACCTACCAAAGAGCAATGACAAGAATTTTTGATGATCTCATCCACAATCAAGTCGAATGCTACGTGGACGATGTGGTCATCAAAAGCAAAGTAAAGGACAACCACTTGTATGATTTGAGAATTGTTTTCGAACGATTAAGGCAATTTAACCTTAAGATGAATCCCTTAAAATGCGCCTTCGGCGTCACCTCCGGAAATTCTTAGGATTCGTTGTCCGACATCGTGGAATTGAAATCGATCCGGAGAAGATTAAAGCCATCTTAGAAATGCCGCCTCCCAAAACCTTAAAACAACTACGATCTTTTCAAGGGAAGCCGGCATATCTTCGACGCTTTATCTCAAACCCGTCGGTAGGTGTCACCTTTCTCGGCACTAGTTAAAAAGGACGCCAAATTTATTTGGGAAGAGAAATGCCGTAGGGCCTTCGAGGACATTAAACAATATCTAATGACACCTCCCGTCCTAGCAGCCCCGCTCTCAGTGTAGACCGCTGATACTTTATACCGCGGCTTTAGACGACTCTCTCGGAGCCCCGTTAGCCTGTGTCAATGATGAGGGTAAAGAAAATGCTCTTTATTACTTAAGCCGTCGTTTATCGCCGACGGAAATAAGGTATCCCGCAATTGAAAAGCATTGTTTGGCCTCGATCTTCGCCGCTCAAAAGCTCGTGCATTACATGCTTTCTCATAAGGTCAACTCGATCTCGAAGTTTAATCCATTGCAATACTTCGATGACTCGTCCAACGCTTTCCGACAGACTTGCCGTATGGTCAATGATATTATTGCAATTTGATATAACTTTCGTGCCTCTTCGTGCCGTAAAGGGACAAGCCCTAGCAGACTTTCTCGCAAAGACACCCTTTGCTCGGCAGAATCTCCTCTCAATGACGATCCGCCGTATGAACAAATAATGAACCTAGAAGACCTTGATGATCGACGTTGGGAATTATATTTCGACGGAGCATCTTCAGCGCACAAAGACGAAGAATCGCAAGTGATAGTGCCCTGTAAGGCAGGAATCGGGCTAATCTTTATAACACCGGAGCGGGGGATGTTAAGATACTCCTACCACTCGACGTAACCATGTACAAACAACGAAGCGAATACGAAGCCCTCATAACGGGACCGGAATTAACCATTCAAATGGGGATAACGGACATCAACATCTACGGAGATTCACAAGTAATCATTCAACGGATCGCCGGACAATACAGAATTTTAAAACCAAGACTCGAGCAATACTTCCAAGATGCCATACAAACTGTTGGAACAGCATTCGAATGTGACAATCTACAAAATTCCCGTAAAAGAAAACGCTCTAACGGATGCGCTAGCTCGTCTCGCAAAAGAATTTGCCCGTTTGCAAGATGAATCGATGGAAGTGTCCGCTCACTGACGCCAGGTCCTATCACAGCTCGACATCGACATGATACGCAAATCGGATAAGGAAAAAGGATCAGCTTGCAACAAGGTGACGTAAAACACGGAAGATCGGCGATAGACCATTGATGGATTACCTGCAAACAGGGAAACTACCAGATGATAGGTCGTTAGCTCCATCGTATCAAGAAAAGAACTCGTCCTACGCATTAGTAAACAACACATTATACGTAAGATCTTTTCGATCAAATGTGGCTAAGGTGCCTAAGCGGGTCCGAAGCCCGTGAAATTGTTAAGGAGGTGCATTCAGACTCGTGGCGCTCACCGACGGGTCCAAAGATGAAAATGAAAATTAAAAGACTAGGGTACTACCGGCCCTCGATGATGACCGACCGCATGAAAATCGCCAAGAGCCGTCACCAGTGCCAAGTGCACGGAGTGGTTCTACACCAACCTCCAAATGTGCTACATCCGACAATCGCATCGTGGCCATTCGAATGTTGGGGCACGGATATAGTGGGTCCAATAGAACCGCCGTCGTCAAAAGGACATCGCTTCATTCTTGCGTGCCTACAGATTACTTTTCCAAGTGGGCAGAGGCAGTTCCACTAAGAGAAGTGAAAGCACATCACGTGCTACAATTTTTCAAGAACCAAGTTGTTTACCGTTTCGGAGTGCCGCGCAGATCATCTCAGATAATGGGTCAGCATTCAGAAGCACACAAATCAACAATTTTGTCAAGAGACACGGAATCGACCGGCGATACTCAACAATTTACTACCCAAGAGCAAACGGCCTCGCCGAGGCTTTTAATAAAACTCTCGTTCAAATTTTAAAGAAGACTTTAGACGACAATAAGAGAAATTGGCACGAGAAGTTGTTAGAAGCCTTATGGGCCTACCGGACAACCTTCAGAACTCCCACGCAAGCTACACCTTACGCTCTGGTGTATGGGTCCGAGGCAGTGTTACCTTTAGAGGTTCAGCTCCCTTCACTCAGAATTGCAGTTGCAAATAAAATCACAACATAAGAGAACGCCAAATTACGACTCGAAGAATTAGAGAGCCTGGAAGGGAAAAGACTTGCAAGTCACAACGAATTTAGAATTATACCAAGCTAAGATGGTTCAAGCTCATGATAAACCGGTCCGCCCAAGAACCTTCAAAGTTGGTGATTTAGTTCTCGTTCTCAAAAGACCTATTCTCGCACACCGCAAGATAGGAGGAAAATTTGAACCCACTTGGGAAGGACCGTTTCAGTGGTCGAAGCGAGCATACTCGAGAGGTTCCTACCAGCTAGTGAATTGCCAAGGAGAACGACATATGCTTCCGATCAATGGACGATACTTGAAAAAGTACTACGCTACCTGATGTTTCGAAGGAATGAACTTTCCATCCCTAGAAGCACGGGTGAAGTGATTACTTATGATCGGGTCCGAACCCAAAAATAACAAAAATGTGCTAAAATAAATAAAATCCCGATAATAAAATTTTCCTTGTTTTCTTTTCCAAATCAAAATCTCTTACCCGATCTTATCCCACTTCATTCCCGTTAAGTTTGAAAATATAAAAATAATAATAAAACAAGATGTCTTTAATAAACATTTTCTTGATGTTCTTGTTCTTAGTACGCCCCCGATCCTTTTCCTTGTCTTTTCGCAGGGAAATGTCGAGCGGCGGTTGGTCTTGAACTTTAAGAATGGCGTAAGCCTTGCACTCGATGAAAAGAGGGTGAAAGATGGAGCGATAATCGAGATTGACTCGCATTTCGCACCAGCAGCCTACGCACGAGGAAAGTGACTGGGTCCCGGTTGACCGAGAAGAACTGCCCGGACATACAGTGATGAAAGTGGGTGGCCCAAGCCACCAATCCAGCAGCAAGAGAAGAAAGACAAATATTGAAGAAGATAAGAAAATGAAGTCTGTAGTCGCTACAGCAGAGGGCAGGCTTGTTAGCGCCGCGCCCACAGAGATTCAAGAAGTTCGGAGAGCTACTCTCACAGCAACGCAACGAAGAAATAAGAATCGCCGTATCCGTAAGATGTTGACAAAACTAGCTGCGGATCAGCACGACGAGGCAGCTAGCTAATGTCGCTGCATACACTTCAAGGACACCGGCTCACCGAGAACTGAAGAAAGGAGGCCACCTCCTAGGATGACAGAAAGAACCGGAGAAATCTCACAAAGACCAGAAGAAAGAAGGCTACTACGCCACCGGATAGAACCACCAGTGATGCATAACCTTGTTGCAGAAGCAACCCCGGGGGATGTCCCGACAGACATCATCCCTGAGGAGCCGAGGTATGCAGGAGAACGTGAAGGGATCGAACCATATATCCCACAATACGTCACCAGGCCTCGCCATCTGCAGATCATTCCGGAATACGAGCCGGAGAGAATGCAAAATGTTGAAAAGAAAACCTTTCGAATACTTTCAAAGGATTAGAGGCGTAAGAATCAATATACCGGAGGGCCTCGAATTACATACGGACGTATTCTCGTAGTATGAGCAAGCAAGAAATCGTGGATTGCATCCGGGATTTGAAAAGACCGGGCCGAGCAGGCCGCCTAAGGGAAAACACATACTCGGAACCCCGGAGATGGATGCCGTGGAAAGGAAGAATCACAATACAATGTGGATGCTCGTTACAACTTTGCCGAGGACAGAAGGGAAACCCGCCGGAATACTCCGTCATGGGCAAGTGGACCCGATGCCATTAGTCATCAAGAGAATGGTAAAGAGATTGATAACATGGAGGGTACCGCGCCACGACCGCATACCCAATAACCGCATCATCAACATCTACAAACAGGTGACCGTATACCCCCACACATCGATCACCATGATTTTGTCGGCCTTTCGCACGTCTCCTTTCCCGAGCGAGTGCAACATCATGTTCGGATCCGACCTCCGGATAGCGGGCCCGGTGAGTTCCGAGGGCCGGTGAAGATACCACTACCGGTAGGTTCCGTCATGATACCGAAGGGTAACGGAGCAGTATATCGCCAAGCATTGCATACCAGGAGTACCAAGAAAGAGGATCTCGCTTACATTCGGGAGGATGGACGACGTAAAGATACCTTACCATTTCCAACTGCACCCGGAGCTAGAGAGCCTCCGGCCTTACGAGCCGTGAGTTACATGGAAAATATCACACCTCCAATGTACATCCATACGGCATCCTTGCCAAGGATGGCTTGGAAGGTGATGTTATTGACCATGTATCTCACTATTCAGACATGGACTTTTGACAGATGCTTCTTTAGATGGATCAACAAAGATCATACACAGTCCGTTTTGAGTCTACATGGATTGTATGAAATATATTCCAGATCAAGATGTATGATGTATCTTCTACATGATTGGAATGAAAGTGACCATGTCACATTTTTGGCCTTCACCTCTTTTGTGCAAATTGATTGGGAAACGCCATTAAAGTTAAATGAACTTCGAACAAAGAACAGAAAAGAAAAAAAAAAGATAAAAGAAAACTTTCTAAAAAAAAATCTAAAAAAAAATGACAAATACCAAATTCACATGAACGTTAAATAAACAACAAAATAAAATTTGAATCATTAAAGGATAAACAAAATCAACAAGAATGTTAAATCAAATTCTCAATCAAATTTCAAATTTGATCTTCCAAATTTCAAATCAAATCTTCAAATTCAAATTTCAAATTCCGAGTTCAAACTCATCAAGTCAAATTTCAAAACTCAAATTCAATCTTTCCGCATTCCAAATCTTCAAACTCAAATTCAATCTTTCCAGATTCCAAATCTCTATCAAAACTCAAATTCAATCTTTCCAAATTTCAAAAAAAAAATATCATGTCAAATTTCAAATCTCAAATTCGATCTTTCCAGATCTCACATCAAACCTCACATCAATTCAAACCTTTGGGGTCGAGGATTTTATCATCCAAGACTCGCAACCGCTTTAGGATTCTCTTCCTCACCGCACCGAAATACATCAATTCAAACTCGCGGGTCGAGGATTTTACATCCAAGACCGCACCGCTTTAGGATTCTCTTCCTATCGCACCGAAATACATCAAATCAAACTTTTGGGTCGAGGATTTTACATCCAAGACCGCACCGCTTTAGGATTCTCTTCCTACCGCACCGAAATACATCAAATTCAAACTCTTTGGGTCGAGGATTTTACATCCAAGACCGCACCGCTTTAGGATTCTCTTCCTATCGCACCGAAATACATCAATTCAAACCTTTGGGTCGAGGATTTTACATCCAAGACCGCACTCGCTTTAGGATTCTCTTCCTACCGCACCGAAATACATCAAATTCAAACTTTTGGGTCGAGGATTTTACATCCAAGACCGCACCGCTTTAGGATTCTCTTCCTACCGCACTGAAATACATCAATTCAAACCTTTGGGTCGAGGATTTTACATCCAAGACCGCACCGCTTTAGGATTCTCTTCCTATCGCACCGAAATACATCAAATTCAAACCTTTGGGTCGAGGATTTTACATCCAAGACCGCACCGCTTAGGATTCTCTTCCTACTGCACCGAAATACATCAATTCAAACTCTTGGGTCGAGGATTTTACATCCGAGACCGCATCGCTTTAGGATTCTCTTCCTACCGCACCGAAATACATCAATTCAAACCTTTGGGTCGAGGATTTTACATCCGAGACCGCACTCGCTTTAGGATTCTCTTCCTACCGCACCGAAATACATCAATTCAAACTCTTGGGTCGAGGATTTTACATCCAAGACCGCACCGCTTTAGGATTCTCTTCCTATCGCACCGAAATACATCAAATTCAAACCTTTGGGTCGAGGATTTTACATCCAAGATCGCATCGCTTTAGGATTCTCTTCCTACCGCACCGAAATACATCAAATTCAAACCTTTGGGTCGAGGATTTTATATCCAAGACCGCACCGCTTTAGGATTCTTTTCCTACCGCACCGAAATACATCAAATTCAAACTTTTGGGTCGAGGATTTTACGTCCAAGACTGCACTGCTTTAGGATTCTTTTCCTATTGCACTGAAATACATCAAATCAAACTCTTGAGGTTACGGATTTTACATCCAATACCACATTACTCCGAGATCTTTTCTCATCGTAATGACTCAATCCAATCGATTCGATCTTCTTTTGGGGTTGAAGATGTTACATCTAAAACTTCAAAATTCCAATTTTCATTTCAAATCAAATTCCTTCAAATAAATCTTGACAAACTTCAATCTAAATCGAAACTCCAAATTGAAATTTAAACTCACACATCATAACTCGAACATGAAACAAAATAAAATCTAAATCGAAATTCTCCCGCATCATGTGATTTGGGATTCACCTCCTTTCCTTTCCCCGCCGAGAGTTCAAGAATCTCCAGCTCCGAGATATACTCGACACTCCCCAACGGAACCCTTCTACTTCGTCCTAAGTTTGTTACTTGGACATCTGTGTTGGTTTTGTCGATCGCTTCGGTCAACACCAATACGCGCGGTGTGCTCCGTCAGCTCACCACACCTATTGGGGGTCCATTTGTTGACCTCATTTTTGATGAGGTCTTCTCTTCTTCTCTTTAGTACTTAGGATCTAGCCTTCAGCTTTTCCTTTCGACTATCTTAGAGGACTAGAATCGGGACCCACCTTTTAGAAATTCAAACCACTTCTTAACTCCCCGCAAACTCCACAAACTTGACTATAGACCCCTAATCACCTAGAGGGTTGAAATCAAATGTGGAAGTTTAAAGGATGAGTTCCTATAGACTCTTCTGGCCTTAGATCGCCTCTGGCGGCCTGGTCTCGGTGAAGGGCCGACTTACACATACACTACACCTATGCACTACACTTTCATACACCTCCCAAAACACACCCATACCCGACTTGACCTCCCGACTCATGTAGGTGATTCACATGGATGGTCCTTAACCCCTAAGCCCTCGCGCAAGAGGTTAGGAACAACATGATGAATGCCTCAAATGAGTCCCTTCATGGCTCATATGGGCTTGATATGGCTTCATGGCTCAACAAAAATGATTTCATTTCACTTACATCCACCCAATCTTCAATTTTCCAAATTTTCAATTTTGACCCCTGGACCCTACACCCACCAACCCTACCAAATGCCCTCGAAACTACCCAAATTTCTCAAAAATTTCCAAATTACCCAAAATTCCTCAAAACCATTCCTAAACATTTCCACATTACTCAAATTGACCATTCCTAGCCAAAAATACCAAAAATTCCAAGAATACCCTCCCAATACCTTCCAAATACCCAAAATACCCCTTTCGACCCAAAAATCCAAAAATTCAGAAAATTCCCATAAAATTCCAGAAAATCCCAAATATTCCCAATTTCATTTTGTTCAACTACACCATGGGCCAATTTTGTCAATTTACCCCACTTTTATCAAAACCCCCAATTCGACCCATTTTAACCCAAAGTAAACCCAATGTCAAACCTAACCTACCCAATTGACCCAAATTCTGATCCAATTCGATTCTAAACTGCAATTCAACATCCCAAACACCAATCTAGACCAAAGCCAAGCTTAATTTGATTGAAATTTGGGTCCAATTTCACTTTTGGCCTTAAAGCCCAATTTGGACCCATGACCCAAACCTAACCCAAACTCACCCAATTCAACTCCAATTAACCCCAAATCTTTTCTAAACCTTCCTTTACATCCCCATAAACAAAACACTAGCATGATTTGCCCAAAATTTAGACCCAAACCCCACTCAAATTCAACCCAAAATCAAAAAGGCCCATTTCGACCTAAACCCAAACCTAGCCCAAATGAGCCCAAACCCCAAAATCAAAACCCAACCAAAGCCAAAACCTCTTTGAAACACTCCCATAAACATTTCCCAACATTAATTTCACATCAACTTCAATTCTAGCCCAACTTTGGCCCATGGTAGCCCATTTTGGTCCACTTTAGCCCACTTACCAATTAAACCCAAATTCAAACCAATTCAAACCCAAATCACTTCAAATTTGTTTCAAACCACTCATGACACATCTCTAAACTAAACCCAACATTTATTTGGCCCAAGCCTTTACCAAAATTTCATCCCAAAATCCATTTTAAAATTCAAAAGCCCACTTTCCTAAACCATTTTAAAAGCCCATCCTAAAGCCCACATTACAATCTCATCTCATCCTCACTTAATTAAAATCATTCCTAAGTCTTAAATCAGCAATCAAATCTTTCTAAACAAAGCCATATGACAAACCATCCAAATTTTACACCAAATTACCAAAAATTCTTAAAACCCATTTTCATGAAATCGACCAAGCTTTCCCCAAGCCAAAGGTGAGCCATGAAGCCATGCATGAGCCACATGGAAGCCATGAGAGCCTCTTGACACTGTCACCATACCATATTGGGTAGGAAGGAGGGCCCCTTTCCTTAATCCCTAAAGCTCATTTAGCCTTAATCATGATTCACACTAAACCTAAATTTAATCCAAATATATTTGGATGGAGACTTCTCCATGCCAAACCAAGCTGATCCCTTTGATCCCCACAAGACCCAAAGCCACCTCGAGGGGTGCACCAAGCCCAAATGGGTGAGTTGACCCATTTAGATCCAAAATGGTCTTCCCCCATTCCATTTCAATCCAAGCTCTTTACACTTGGCATTTGCCAACTGCTTGCACAAACACCCAGCCTCGACCCACTCGACCCCGAGGGTGACCCTCGCTCGCCGGCCAGCCACCCCGCCGCCGGAAAACTCCATGGCCGAGAGGTCCAAGTCAATCCAAGCTTGGAATTCTCACCCGCCGAGCCGCCCCATGCCCAGTGGCCATCGCGACCGTTCTTCACTCACCATGAGCAGCTGATCCCAGCCCCTAACTCCCCCTGGGAGGCCCTCCAGCCATGCCTATTTAAACACCACCCCCTCACGGCCATGAGAAGAGAGTTGCACAAACCTTGCCAAAACTCTGCCAAAATTGTTCCAGACCCCTCCTCATACACAGAGCACTTGATCCCCAAGTGAGATCCCCCTGCCATTTCCTCTCCGCGAGCTCAATTTCGCAGTCGAAATCCAAGCCCAAAACCAGGACACTTCCCCACAGCTGAACCAATCCCCAAATTGATTGGTCCTACACCTTCACCGCACCAAGGGAAGGTGTCCACCAGCAAAAGCCCCATCTCCAGTGCCACCCAGCTGCTCCGTACTCCAAGCTTTGTGATCAGCTCGTGGTCGAAGTTCAACCTAGACAATTCACTGCATCCCAGAGACTTCATCCCTGAGCCTCCCGCAGCTCCAATCGAACGTGCCAAGCATCTCTGATCGAGGCTTCACCTCTCAGAGCTAAGGTATGAGCTAATTCTTCATCCCGAGCTTCTGGAGATTCTCCATTTCAAATGCCTTAATTTCAATGCATGTTTACCGTATGGATGTGTTCGTCTCTTCAAGACGAATCCATAGAGCATAAGAACATAAAAATCCATCGAGTATCGAGCGAGATCTTAAGGATTTGAGTGTGGACGGCTCTCGGATCGAGGACACTCGGGGACGATGAACGGATGCCGTCCATTTAATACACGCGCGGACGGACGGCTCGGATGGCGTCGGACCGAGAGACGGTACGAGAACCGCGGGGCCCGGGCCGCCGACTCGATGGCGGCGTCGAATGGGAGCGCGCCACGCGGCATTTCGGAGCCGCCGAGGCTGACGCGGCGCCGCGTGGATAAGTAGAAAAATAGGGTATTTTCTATTTATTTAATTCCCGTAACTTTGAAAATTCATATCTTTGTGTAGGAAAATCATAAAAATAAAATAAAAATACCCTCTTGCTCAGTGAACGGAGGAGAATAATGTGGAAGAGAAATCATTTAATTTCATCAAGTATTTTATTTTTAATTAATTATTTACTCCCTGCATTGTTTTAATTCTTCATGCATGTATACAATTCACCATGGCATGAGACCATAGGGTAGTTGAAGCCTCTGAACTTGGGAACATTCCCTGAATTTTCCAAGGTCAGAGGCCATCTCTGTGAAAAGTTATTGATTTTTCAAATGCATGTTGCTGTTTTAAGTATTTTAATTTCAAAAATTAGCATGTTGTGAAATAAATTCTAGGAAAATTTGGTGATGTTCCATATGACCAGAGGACCCTAGGAAAAATAGGATTTGAGTTAATTCACTTAGATTAACCCTAATCGGCTTAAACACCTAAAATAGGTTTCTAATTAATTAGAGTTAACCATAGATCAAATTGACTTGAAATCAATTCTCCACTGACCTTTAGGATCAGAGGAACCCACCATAAAAATTTGAGGTCAATTGACTTGGTTAGCCCCACTAATTGGGTTGATTAAGCCACTTAGCCATTTTAAACTTTAAAAATTCATAACTTTCAAAATATCTTTCAAAAATTCACCAAATTGGTTTTGGAGTCTCTCTGATATCAGGGGAGTTCAAGAAAATTAAAATTTCAATTTTCTAAAAAAGTTGATTTTTAATATTATTTTAATATTTTTAATAATTAAAAAATAATAAAAATCACAAAAATAATAAAATTCACCAAAATGTCATATTTTGAATTTTAATCACTTAGGAACAAGTCCCATATTTTTCCTAGGTCTATTTAGTGAGATATTAATTTTTAAAGCTCTAGGGTAATTTTAAAATTAAAAAAATGTATTTTCTAGCATTTTCACCAAAATAATTATAATAAATCAAAGAAAAATCAGAAAATTGCAAAGTTTGGTTCTCTGGAATCCTTGACATCAGAGAGAATTTTAAAAATTATAAAATTTATTTTTCAACATTTATTTTATTTTTAAATTAATTAATACTCCAGAACTTAAAATAATTCTAATAAATAAAATATAATTCAAAAATTACAAAATTTGGTCCAAGTGGTCCTCTGGTCATTAGGAATGTCCCCTAATTTTCTTAAGGACAGAAACTTTCCCTTGGTCATATTATTGAATTTTCCTTGAAAATCTCTATTTTCTACTAAAAATAATTATATAAATAAATTAAATGCAGAAAAATCACATTTTCTCCTCTCATGTCTTTATTGACATATGAGTGAAGTCTCATAAAAATTTCAAGTTCATTTGAGTTCAACTTAGTGAGTTATGAAATTATTAGGCTTAAAGGGCAAAATGGTAATTAAAATTTTAACTCTTAATTAAAACTTTAGGTCTCATAAAAATTAACAAGTAAAATATTTTGATCCTAATCTGATTTGGATGATTGAAATTAAATAATTAAAGGATAGAAACCCATTAAGTAATTTAAAATAATTAAACTTTAATTAAATAATTAATTGAATTTGGAAGAATAATAAATTTGGAATTATTAAAATAAGGATATTATTAGGAAGAGATTTATTCTTTAATTTAAAAATCCCTAAATTAATCATCTCATTAATACTCAACTCTTAATTAAAGTGATAACTCAAATTTAAAATATTAAAAGACTTAATCATTAAATTAAATTAAATCATTAAACTCTTTCAAAAAAATCTCAATTAAATTAAATTAAATTAAGATTAAAAGTTGCATTAAATTAAATTAAAATTAAGTTAAATTAAATAAACAAATTAAATTAAATTAAATGAATTAAATACATTAAATTAAATAAATAAATAAAATTAAATTAAAATTAAATTAAATTAAATTAAATTAAATTAAATCAAATAAATTAAATTAAATTAAGAAATTAAATCAAATAAATTAAATTGAATTAAATTAAATCAAATCAAATTAAATTAAATAAATTAAATTAAAATAAATTAAATTAAATTAAATTAAGTTAAATTAAATAACATCACTTAAGACATGAAGAAATAAATCTAAAATAACTTGAACACTATTCCAAACTTAAATCATTAATTTGAACTTAAATTCAATCACAAATCATTAAATATCATTTTGCCCTTAGGAGCCTTAGTTATCATAACTCCTAAATGAACATTAAAATGAAATGTTACTTCACTTATAGGACATTCAAATGTTCTAGTTCACTCGAGCAAGTAAACAAAACTTGAAAACCCTGGACGATTGATTCATTTACACAATTAAATTCATTTGGACTTAAAACAATCCTAGAAATATTGAAAAGATGTTTAAGATTCTTCTTAAGCACTTCCTCAATATGATAGGATATTTACAAGAACAATTGAACTTAATTGTTCTTCGATGAAGAAAATCGTCTTTAAAACCAAAAACACAAAGAACCTAGACGTCATAGGAAACGACTAGCTATAGGATTAGGAACTTGGTAGAAAACCATAAACCCTTTCCCTTAGCTTTACCTAGGAACTTGCTTAAATATTCTAACTGTATTTTAAAGTGCAACTTGGAACGACTGGAAGACCCTCCATGTACGCTTTTACTTTATTGCAATTTACTTTATTGCAATTTACTTACATGCATCGTACTTTACTTTTCTTGCATGATAAACAACAGCTTGCATGAAAACCGACACCTTTAGGACGTAAACCAAAACCGAAACCCAAAATTAAAATAAAAGACATTACAAGATAAAATTCACCTCCACAACATTTCAAAATATAAGACAACTCAAAATTTAATCACAAACAGAACACAAAACTACAACTACAACTAAATTAAAACGTCTCATCGAATGATCGGGAATACCTCGATGATGTAACCCACGTGTTGCTAACGGGATTTCCCACGGTCTAAATGAAAGTGCGGAACTCATTTAGTCGAGTTTAGCAAATTCATCTGGACTAAGTGAATTCGATGAAAATAACGGTGCCGGGATGACGGAACCGCGGGATCTTAATCGGTTCCGTTTAATCAACTTTAAGATCCGTTTTAATTAAAACATAAAAAACACTTGGAAATTAAGACTTCTCTAAACCGAACACTTCTCTCACCTCTCGATTTATGATTTCTAAAACTAAACCTCTGCAACAACAAGGAGCTCGGAGCATGGTGGGCAAGCACGGCCATCGTCGTCAAGAAACCGAAACCTACATCAAGCAAAACTTTCTTAGAATTAAATAACAAAGCCATAGGACTTCGAGGTAGTTCGCCTAGTGCAACATAAATCCTCAACTCCTCGTTAGCATTTGCATTGCAAATTAAGCCCTAACCTGGCCTTAGGATTCCGAGGTAGTCGTCCGATACGACATAAACCCTTATATCTTCTGTGCAATTTGTATGATTCTATCATATAAATATAAGCCCTAATTAACTAAAATTGGCAAGATTAAAACATTAAATAAACATTAGGACTTTCCTAAATCCAAGCCAAACAATAGGATAATCGGGAGATTACCGAAGTCCGCTTCGAATCCGTGATCTCTCCTACTTTTCTTCCTTTGAATTCCCAAAATAAAAATGTTCCAAATTTGATCCATTCCCTATCGAAATTCCAAAATTCAACCCCTCGAAAACTTAAACTTCAAATTCTCGAGAGCATAATTATCGATTATTATCGAGAGTTTTCTTAGGTGATTCCCGTCACTTAAGATGTAATTAACTATAGTGGCTCGCCCTTATAGGGAACTTTAAGAACCTGTGTAATATAAACCCCGCTTAATTCAGTTTCATATTAAGCAAGTGGAACTTGTCGGCTTATAAAATTGGTTCGCAGACCAAACGGATGTCACAAATCTCCTAGTTTATTTAATCGAGCCCCATCATCAAGCAAAGGTGTCTATTCTTCGGATGGATACACGGCTTGTGGTGCGGTGCTCGTTTATATAAACTATTCGGGATGTGAGATCGGCTTGATTTCATATCTTAAAATTTTCAAACTTAAAATTATTTTCAAAATCAAATACTATCTTTTCAAATATATTTAATTTAAATTTAAATTAAAAATTCGCCGACAATTTCTGTAGGCGACTCCCTTTTCAAAATAAAACACATAACCTAAAAATATGCCGACAACTTCTGGCGACTCCGCTGGGGACAAGTTCCTCTCTCCATTTTAATCAAATAGTTCTGCTTTCAAAAATCGGTAGTGTATCCATATCCCTAGTGGATCAAACTACCCTTCTTTCCGTTGGAATACTGTGTTCATTTCTACCTCGAACAAGTATAACCAACATTCTCTCGGATTTAGGAGCCACCGTTTAGACACCCCTAGACGCAGAGGTTCCGAGATCCTTTTACCTCATTTCGAGGTGGGGTGGACCCCCAATAGGTGTTAGTTTAGGAGTGATCCTTCGGGTCAAGAAGTCTTCGCTTAAGACTCTCTTTTCCTTTCCAACTCCGATTCAGATTCCTTACCTTCTCTACACCTTTGAACACTCCGTTCTAAATAAACAAACCCTTTAATAAGTGATTCCTTTTTATAAATACATGAACATGAATGAGTTCGGACTCTTTTCATTTCCTTTCTTTTCGTCCTAAAGAAAAGAAGCATAGCTTCGGGACCGACAACCGTAATCTACCCCGCGAAATGGAAGCCCCGAAACCGATTTTCTCCTTCACCAATGGACCGGACCTCGCCGTCTATAAGGATGAGTTGCCCGACAATGGAATCATCCGATTTGGACAAGGATTTGAAAACACGAACGTCAAGGTCACCGACGTCTCCCTCTTCGCACCGATGAACAAGGTACCCGAAGCCGAAGAGCCGCTCGCTCGAGTTCAACCTTAGGTCAACCCAAGAATTCCCTCCTCTCGCAAAGGATCCCGACTAAGAGGAGTACCGACGTCCACAGGAGGACCGTTCTTTCTACCCCCACCGGTCTAGTTGTTTCGCACCTCGCCCCGACTTTTGCCAAATCAAAGGGGAAAGAAATCCAAGATTATGATGGACCCGTTACCGTGGAGGGTACGCATCTTCCTCGTAAGACCTTCCGTTTTCGAGATCGGGTCCAGCCCAAGAATTCCGTCACTAACAAAGACCCGCAGAAGAAACAGAATAGAAGGATCGCTAAAGAAGCCGTGGCCGCCGAAATCGCTTTCCTGAAGGAAATTCCAGAATCGCCGTAATATACACCGCCGCCCGAATACATACCACTCTTGGGAGGAAGCAGATTTCATCCCCTCTCCGCCGCGAAGATGAAGAAAATATTCGCAAGATTGCCGCCAAATTACCACGGCCCGCATATTATAACGAAAGCCGTAAGAAAAGAACTAGAACTACGCCGTTTCGCTCGACCGCAAACTTTGGTAGAAAAGCTAGCGAAGAAGGAAAACCGCCCCGTATCGAAATTCTACGGAGGATAGGGCGGGTGCCGCCAAATCCCGTCTCTGGGCCCCGAGTAGAACCCGCCATCATGACGTAAAAGCCAAGTAAAAGAATGAAGGCTAGTCCGCCCGTTGTCGTCTCGTGATTACGGATTAGGAGGATACCACCTTCCAGCATTCGGCCGACGCACCATCCGGTCCTAGACCTTCCGCCGCCGAAGGATGGCATGGCGTCCCACTACCGGGCAGCTGAGATCGAAACAAGCAGCCCGAGAAAGAAAGTCTCGCCAGAGACTCGAATCGAAGAAAGTGCTACCGCGATGAAGGGGACTCGTGAGAAAGGGACCCGAGCAACTATCGCACGACAACCACGAAGACACACGTAAAGCCCCGTTAGAAGATGCCATGGAAAAGTCGAGAACCGATATCCGACGCTTGGCAAAGGAAAGAGAAGAAAAGTTCGGAGACGAGATTGATTCATCGGAATTTATGGACGACGAATACGCGAAATCAACATGGTTGAAACACGAGCTTCATCGCCTTCGCAAGGTGCTCCCGCAGACCGCAGAAAGAGAGGAGCCGGAACCGATGAGAAGGCAAGCTTCAAGAGAAAGACGACACGATCGCTCAAATGGCGAAAAGGATGGAAGAGATGGCCGTAGCTCCGGCCACTCTCCGCAGTCAAGTACAACCACAAAGGGAAACACCCCGGAGGTCATTCACATCAGAGACGGAGGAAAGGAGATTACGTCCGTCAATGGGGATGATCAACTGAAAAAGGATACAACACAAAGTATGATTCCCGAAAAGGATATCAAGAACTTGGTGGAACAACAGAAGCGAGAAGCCTTAGCACAATCAAAGAGCGGGACATCCATTCGGACGGCAGACCTTACCCCGAAGAATTCGACGCCGTCCAATACCCGAAAGGCTTCGTACCACCTCTCGTTTAAGACCTTCGATGGAACCGGAACCCTCGACAAGCATGTAGCACACTTTCGTGCCGCTTGTTGCAATGCCGGCGGGAGCGATGCATTACTCTTCCGACAGCTCGTCGCCAGTCCGTCGTGAATCGCCTTCGACCGGTATGCGTAATTACCAAATGGTTCGGTTAAGACATTCTCAGAGCTAGAGAACCTCTTCATCAAGCGATTCGCCGGAGCTCAGCACCACATCACTATAGGTGATTTAGTGGTAGAGAAACAAAAGCCGAATGAAACTTTGGTGGATTACATACTCCGATGAGGAACTTAAGCATGAAGTGTGAACCACAACCGCAAGAACAAGCATGCAGCTCGCATTTTGCTAAAAAGCATCCATGGCCCGATAGCACTTCTCCTTAAGGGATTCACTATTAAGACTTTCGAGAAGTTGTTAAGCAAGGCCGGAAGCTTGCAAGAAGAGGCGAAGCAATTAAGTTTCACCGACAAGACGGACAAACAAAAGCCTCGTAAAGACTTTGAAAAGAAATCCGGATCGTTGCAACGAGCTGACAAAGGCAAGCAACCGATGCAAATACCACTCGTAACGGCCGCAACGAACCACAACGGACATTACCAAGAACCCCGCCCAACTGATCACTCATCTCCGCAATATGAACAACCACCTCGTCCGCAACGTACATTAAGAGAGCTTTTGAACGCAGAATATCCGTTCAAGAATGAAGCAAGGCTAAAAATGTTCCGTAGCCCGATGAAGACTCCGGATTTCCAACCGCCAGAGCCTAAAAGACCGTAAGAGGTCAACAAGAAGGGTGATCCCAACTTTCGCCCTTACCACCGCATGCTTGGACACAAAATAGAAGATTGCATTACCTTCAAAAGTTGGCTCAATGACAACCTCGCGGAAAGGGAATATAACGATCCCGAAGGAGTACATGAAGGAACCCCGTAAAGGAGGTTCCGTCAATGTTATCTCGATCGATCCCATCATTCCGATAGATCCCTATACGACCGACGATGGATGGACTACCGCTTGGACGAGGTCTTCGAAAAGATTTTAGACAAGATCCGTACCGCTTCGTGCGAGCTTCAATTCAGTAGTTTGAAACCTCGTTAAGCCGGTACTATCACTTGCGATAGAAGAACCACCTCAACGAGAGACGATCGAAGAAAAGAAGAAAATCGACGAAGAAGAGAAGACCGAGGCACCTAAGGCTGGACTAGGGGCCGCTTATCCTAGGATAGTTGTTTCCGATTCGGGGAGAAATCCCTCGAACCCCCGACTCGTATGATTATCTCGCTCACTTCGGTGGGATCATATAATGATAAGGGTGATGGCGTTGGCTACGTTTTGATCGTTTCTAACGATTACGTAACTAACGATAATCCGGATATCGATTTCGATACCAACGACAATTCTCAAATCATACACGATCTCGACAAGCAAAATAATGAAGAAGACATCCATCAAGGAGGCTACGAGAGTTCAACAAGCAACGAATCTATCTCGCGAGTTTCGAGGAGCTCCAATCACGATAAAGTTAGAGCCTTCGTACTCGAAGCTAATCCGGAAGAGCCTCGTCATTCCGATTCAAGAAAAGACACCGCAAGCTCAACAATAGATTCGCAGGAAATTACGAAGTCAACTTAAGGAGTGGAAAAGTTCTACCTCCGAGAATGGGTCCAAAAGACAAAGGAAAGGGTGGTTGTTCAGAAGAACCAACCCCGCAGAAGAAATACCCATTCGAGAAGAAGCAGAGACACATGAAAACAAAGTGGACTACAACGTGCTAGCCCATCTTAGGAAACTACCAGCCAAACTGAGCATCTACGACGCTCTCATCTTATCAAAGGAGATGAGAGAAGCTCTGATCAAGGCCTTACTTGATCCAGAAATTTGCTTAGCTCAAATGGCCTGAGAGTCCTTAGATGAGGTTTGCTCGTTAAAGGAACAACGAGGTGTTACCTTCACAGTACGACGACCTACTACTTGGAACAAGCAGATCACAACCGACCGTTGTACATTTCAGCTTACAATCGGAAAATTTACACTCTCCGCAGTATTGGTGGATCCAGGAGCATCAATCAATATAATGAATCTTCGAACGCTAAGATACTTGGAAATTGATGCCCGCGAGCTCGAAGCGGACAAAATGTTATTAAGAGGATTCAACCGGAAAGGAGAAAGAGCCCTCGGCTCAATAACGCTACTGATGAAGACCGGTGACTTAGCAAAGACAACCGCGAAATTTCACATAATTGATTCAGAAACATCGTTCAACGCTCTACTGGGCCGACCATGGATACATGAAAACAGGATGGTACCATCATCTCTACATCAGTGCATCAAGTACTACGATGGAGGGGAACAATGCATCAAAGGTGACTTACAACCATTCTCCGTACATGAAATTGGAATCCACGAGGATGCAGCTTATTATGCACCGCCGAAGAAAACGATCTTCTCCAGAGATACCATAACAAATGAAGCAAAGAAAGTTCGGGACAACGAAGAACCTGAAGTTCTAGTCCAACAAGCCACTCACCACTCCCTTACGGCGAGATGGTGAAGGTTTCTCCACAACTCGCATCCGAGGTCGAGGCCGGGACGAGGTCGTGGTAGAGACGTTAGGACGATTGGACAGAGGAAACCAACCATCAATGTCGATTGGGAAGATAGTTCTGAAGAAGAAAAAGAAATCAAACAAGAAGCAACGACAATAAGTCAGAAGAAGCCGCAATTCAAAATCCCTCTCGAAGATGAAAGAAACGAAGAATATAAATCGATGTACGAGAAGATTAACCACTATGTACATACTATGACCCTGACCCCGATCCATTCTAATAAGATCGAGGGTATGGAGGTCAAAGAGGTACGTAGCGGTGGTGCAAAACCAATCAAATTCTACCGTGGTGCTTCTTCCTCCAAAACCGAAAATAATGTACAATTTGAAGATGCTACTTCATCGAATTAATGGAATTGCCTTTCGAGTGGTACTCTCCCCGTGTTCAAAATTTAATTCAACGTGGTTTCTTACCTCGACAAGGGACAAAAGGTCAATCACAACGTTTTGAAAATTTATGGAATAACTCCGGTCGTCCACCCAACTCAAAACATGGTCTCGGATTCGGCACAGTAGAGTCGCCTGATGATACCGAATTTTGCTTGGTTGTCACCGCGAATCTAATGAAAACCGCATGGAAACTACGAAGAACTCGAAGATTTACAAATTGGAGACGCTCCACCGAATTCGAAGAAGAAATCAAATCTACAATAGATGAGTTAATAGAAGTTAACTTAGGTACTAGCGAAGAGCCTAGACCTACCTTTGTTAGCTCTTTACTCAATAAAGAAGACTCCAAAGAAATAATCAAGTTATTAATGGAATTCAAAGACCGTTTTGCTTGGAGCTACGATGAGATGCCGTGTTTAGCTCCGCAGGTCGCAATCCATAAGCTAGAGTGGACCCTACTTCGTTCCAGCCGACAAGGTCCCGTAAGAATGCGTCTAGAAATCGAACAACAAGTCATAGCCGAAGTTAAAAAGTTAATAGACGCTAAATTTGTCCGTGAAGAACAATACCCGACTTGGTTAGCCAACGTGGTACCAACGTGAAGAAGAATGGTCGATCGAATTTGTGTGGACTTCGTGAGATTTAAACAAAGCATGTCCAAAAGATGAATTTCCTCTACCGATCCCGTAATTAATGATCGACATCGCTTCAACACACGAAATATTCTCATTCATGGATGGATCTTCGTGATACAACCAAATAAAAATGGCTCCAGAAGATGAAAAGCTTACAAAGCATTCGTAACGCCGATCGGAGTATTTTGCTACACAATGGATGCCATTCGGATCGAAGAACGCAGAGCAACCTACCAAAGAGCAATGACAAGAATTTTTGATGATCTCATCCACAATCAAGTCGAATGCTACGTGGACGATGTGGTCATCAAAAGCAAAGTAAAGGACAACCACTTGTATGATTTGA
Source organism: Papilionanthe hookeriana x Papilionanthe teres (assembly GCA_022702705.1). Taxonomy (NCBI): domain Eukaryota; kingdom Viridiplantae; phylum Streptophyta; class Magnoliopsida; order Asparagales; family Orchidaceae; genus Papilionanthe; species Papilionanthe hookeriana x Papilionanthe teres. The sequence continues at coordinate 26,589 of JAKZJZ010000641.1, forward strand.
GAATTGTTTTCGAACGATTAAGGCAATTTAACCTTAAGATGAATCCCTTAAATGCGCCTTCGGCGTCACCTCCGGAAATTCTTAGGATTCGTTGTCCGACATCGTGGAATTGAAATCGATCCGGAGAAGATTAAAGCCATCTTAGAAATGCCGCCTCCCAAAACCTTAAAACAACTACGATCTTTTCAAGGGAAGCCGGCATATCTTCGACGCTTTATCTCAAACCCGTCGTAGGTGTCAGCCTTTCTCGGCACTAGTTAAAAAGGACGCCAAATTTATTTGGGAAGAGAAATGCCGTAGGGCCTTCGAGGACATTAAACAATATCTAATGACACCTCCCGTCCTAGCAGCCCTGGCCTCGTGTAGACCGCTGATACTTTATACCGCGGCTTTAGACGACTCTCTCTGAGCCTCGTTAGCCTGTGTCAATGATGAGGGTAAAGAAAATGCTCTTTATTACTTAAGCCGTCGTTTACCGCCGACGGAAATAAGGTATCCCGCAATCGAAAAGCATTGTTTGGCCCCGATCTTCGCCGCTCAAAAGCTCGTGCATTACATGCTTTCATAAGGTCAACTCGATCTCGAAGTTTAATCCATTGCAATACTCGATGACTCGTCCAACGCTTTCCGCGTACTTGCCGATGGTCAATGATATTATCGCAATTTGATATAACTTTCGTGCCTCTTCGTGCCGTAAAGGGACAAGCCCTAGCGTACTTTCTCGCAAAGACACCCTTTGCCGGCGAATCTCCTCTCAACGACGATCTGCCGTATGAACAAATAATGAACCTAGAAGACCTTGATGATCGACGTTGGGAATTATATTTCGACGGAGCATCTTCAGCCGCACAAAGACGAAGAATCGCAAGTGATAGTGCCCGGTAAGGCAGGAATCGGGCTAATCTTTATAACACCGGAGCGGGGATGTTAAGATACTCCTACCACTCGACGGAACCATGTACAAACAACGAAGCAGAATACGAAGCCCTCATAACAGGACTGGAATTAACCATTCAAATGGGGATAACAGACATCAACATCTACGGAGATTCACAGTTGATCATTCAACAGATCGCCGGACAATACAGAATTTTAAAACCAAGACTCGAGCAATACTTCCAGTATGCCATACAACATGTTGAACAGATTCCGAATGTGACAATCTACAAAATTCCCGTAAAAGAAAACGCTCTAGCGGATGCGCTAGCTCGTCTCGCAAAAGAATTTGCCCGTTTGCAAGATGAATCAGTGGAAGTGTCGCTCACGGACGCCAGTCCTATCACAGACTGACATCGACATGATACGCAAACCGATAAGGAAAAAGGATCGACTGCGACAAAGGACGTAAAACACGTAAGATCGAGCGACGACCATTGATGGATTACCTGCAAACAGTGGAAACTACCGGATGATAGGTCGTTAGCCCATCGATCAAGAAAAGAACTCGTCCTACGCATTAGTAAACAACACATTATACGTAAGGTCTTTTGATCAAATGTGGCTAAGGTGCCTAAGCGGGTCCGAAGCCCGCGAAATTGTTAAGGAGGTGCATTCAGGACTCGCGGCGCTCACCGCCGGGTCCAAAGATGAAAATGAAAATTAAAAGACTAGGGTACTACCGGCCCTCGATGATGACCGACCGCATGAAAATCGCCAAGAGCCGTCACCAATGCCAAGTGCACGGAGTGGTTCTACACCAACCTCCAAATGTGCTACATCCGACAATCGCATCGTGGCCATTCGAATGTTGGGGCACGGATATAGTGGGTCCAATAGAACCGCCGTCGTCAAAAGGACATCGCTTCATTCTTGCAGCCTACGCATTACTTTTCCAAGTGCAGAGGCGAGCTCCACTAAGAGAAGTGAAAGCACATCACGTGCTACAATTTTTCAAGAACCAAGTTGTTTACCGTTTCGGGTGCCGCGCAGATCATCTCGTATAATGGGTCAGCATTCGAAGCACACAAATCAACAATTTTGTCGTGAGACACTGAATCGACCGGCGATACTCAACAATTTACTACCCAAGAGCAAACGGCCTCGCCGAGGCTTTTAATAAAACTCTCGTTCAAATTTTAAAGAAGACTTTAGACGACAATAAGAGAAATTGGCACGAGAAGTTGTTAGAAGCCTTATGGGCCTACCGGACAACCTTCGTAACTCCCACGCAAGCTACACCTTACGCTCCGGTGTATGGGTCCGAGGCAAGTGTTACCTTTGAGAGGTTCGGCCTCCCTTCACTCGAATTGCAGCTTGCAAATAAAATCACAACGTAAGAGAACGCCAAATTACGACTCGAAGAATTAGAGAGCCCGGAAGGGAAAAGACTTGCAGCCGCAACGTAATTTAGAATTATACCAAGCTAAGATGATTCAAGCTCATGATAAACCGGTCCGCCCAAGAACCTTCAAAGTTGGTGATTTAGTTCTCGTTCTCAAAAGACCTATTCTCGCACACCGCAAGATAGGAGGAAAATTTGAACCCACTCGGGAAGGACCGTTTGTAGGTCGAAGCAGACTACTCGTGAGGTTCCTACCAACTAGTGAATCGCCAAGGAGAACGACATATGCTTCCGATCAATGGACGATACTTGAAAAAGTACTACGCTACCCGATGTTTCGAAGGAATGAACTTTCCATCCCTAGAAGCACGGGTGAAGTGATTACTTATGATCGGGTCCGAACCCGAAAAATAACAAAAATGTGCTAAAATAAATAAAATCCCGATAATAAAATTTTCCTTGTTTTCTTTTCCAAATCAAAATCTCTTACCTCGATCTTATCCCACTTCATTCCCGTTAAGTTTGAAAATATAAAAATAATAATAAAACAAGATGTCTTTAATAAACATTTTCTTGATGTTCTTGTTCTTAAGATGCACTCTCGATCCTTTTCCTTGTCTCTTCGCAGGAAATGTCGAGCGGCGGTTGGTCTTGAACTTTAAGAATGGCGTAAGCCTCGCACTCGATGAAAAGAGGGTGAAAGATGGAGCGATAATCGAGATTGACTCGCATTTCGCACCGACAGGCCTACAAGACGAGGAAAGTGACCGGGTCCCGGCTGACCGAGAAGAACTGCCCCGACATACAAGCGATGAAAGTGGGTGGCCCAAGCCACCAATCCAAAGAACAAGAGAAGAAAGACAAATATCGAAGAAGATAAGAAAATGAAGTCCGTAGTCGCTACAGCAGAGGGCAGAGCTTGTCAGCGCCGCGCCCACGTAGATTCAAGAAGTTCGGAGAGCTACTCTCACAAGCAACGCAACGAAGAAATAAGAATCGCCGTATCCGTAAGATGTTGACGAAACTAGTCGCGGATCAAGCACGACGAGGCAGTTGCTAATGTCGCTGCATACACTTCAAGGACACCGGCTCACCAGAACTGTAAGAAAGGAGGCCGCCTCCTAGGATGACGTAAAGAACCGGAGAAATCTCACAAAGACCGAAGAAAGAAGGCTACTACGCCACCGGATAGAACCACCGCAGATGCATGACCTTGTCGCGTAGCAACCCCGGGGATGTCCCGACGTACATCATCCCCGAGGAGCCGAGGTATGCAGGAGAACGCGAAGGGATCGAACCTTATATCCCACAATACGTCACTAAGGCCTCGCCATCCGCAGATCATTCCGAATACGAGCCGGAGAGAATGCAAAATGTTGAAAAGAAAACCTTCGAATACTTTGAAAGGATTAGAGGCAGAAGAATCAATATACCGGAGGGCCTCGAATTACATACGTACGTATTCTCGTAGTATGAGCAAGAAGAAATCGTGGATTGCATCCGGGATTTGAAAAGACCGGCCGAGCAGCCGCCTAAGGGAAAACACATACTCGAACCCCGAGATGGATGCCGTGGAAAGGAAGAATCACAATACAATGTGGATGCCGTTACAACTTCGCCGAGGACGAGAAGGGAAACCCGCCGGAATACTCCGTCATGGGCAAGTGGACCCGATGCCATTAGTCATCAAGAGAATGGTAAAGAGATTGATAACATGGAGGGTACCGCCACAGACCGCATACCCAATACCGCATCATCAACATCTATAAACAGAGGACCGTATACCCCCACACATCGATCACCATGATTTTGTCGTGCCTTTCGCACAGCCTCTTTCCCGAGCGAGTGCAACATCATGTTCGGATCTGACCTCCGGATAGCGGCCTGTGTGAGTTCCGAGGGCCAGTGAAGATACCACTACCGGTAGGTTCCGTCATGATACCGAAGGGTAACGGAGCAGATATCGCCAAGCATTGCATACCAGAGTACCGCAGAAGAGGATCTCGCTTACATTCAGGAGGATGGACTACGTAAAGATACCTTACCATTTCCAACATGCACCGAGCTAGAGAGCCTCCGCCTTACGAGCCGTGAGTTACATGGAAAATATCACACCTCCAATGTACATCCATACGGCATCCTCGCCAAGGATGGCTTGGAAGGTGATGTTATCGACCATGTATCTTACTATTCGACATGGACTTTTGATGCATGCTTCTTTAGATGGATCAACAAAGATCATACACGATCCGTTTGAGTCTACATGGATTGTATGAAATATATTCCGCATCAAGATGTATGATGTATCTTCTACATGATTGGAATGAAAGTGACCATGTCACATTTTCGGCCTTCACCTCTTTTGTGCAAATTGATTGGGAAACGCCATTAAAGTTAAATGAACTTCGAACAAAGAACGTAAAAGAAAAAAAAAGATAAAAGAAAACTTTCTAAAAAAAAATCTAAAAAAAAAATGACAAACATCAAATTCACATGAACATTAAATAAACAACAAAATAAAATTTGAATCATTAAAGGATAAACAAAATCAACAAGAATGTTAAATCAAATCCTCAATCAAATTTCAAATCCAATCTTCGTCAAATTTCAAATCAAATCTTAAATCAAATTTCAACCGAGTTCAAACTCATCAATCAAATTTCAAACTCGAGTTCAATCTTTCCATCATTCCAAACTTTCAAATCTCAAATTCAATCTTTCCAAATTTCAAATCTACTAAACTCAAAACTCAAATTCAATCTTTCCAAATTTCAAAAAAAAAAAATCATGTCAAATTTCAAATCTCAAATTCGATCTTTCCAGATCTCACATCAAACCTCACATCAATTCAAACTTTTGGGTCGAGGATTTTACATCCAAGACTGCACTGCTTTAGGATTCTCTTCCTACTGCACTGAAATACATCAAATCAAACTTTTGGGTCGAGGATTTTACATCCGAGACTGCACTCGCTTTAGGATTCTCTTCCTACCGCACCGAAATACATCAAATTCAAACTCTTGGGTCGAGGATTTTACATCCAAGACCGCACCGCTTTAGGATTCTCTTCCTACCGCACCGAAATACATCAAATCAAACTTTTGGGTCGAGGATTTTACATCCAAGACCGCACCGCTTTAGGATTCTCTTCCTACCGCACCGAAATACATCAAATTCAAACTCTTGGGTCGAGGATTTTACATCCAAGACCGCACCGCTTTAGGATTCTCTTCCTACCGCACCGAAATACATCAAATTCAAACCTTTGGGTCGAGGATTTTACATCCAAGACCGCACCGCTTTAGGATTCTCTTCCTACCGCACCGAAATACATCAAATTCAAACTCTCGGGTCGAGGATTTTACATCCGAGACCGCACCGCTTTAGGATTCTCTTCCTACCGCACCGAAATACATCAATTCAAACCTTTGGGTCGAGGATTTTACATCCAAGACCGCACCGCTTTAGGATTCTCTTCCTACCGCACCGAAATACATCAAATTCAAACCTTTCGGGTCGAGGATTTTACATCCAAGACCGCACCGCTTTAGGATTCTCTTCCTATCGCACCGAAATACATCAATTCAAACTCTTGGGTCGAGGATTTTACATCCGAGACCGCACCGCTTTAGGATTCTCTTCCTACCGCACCGAAATACATCAAATTCAAACCTTTCGGGTCGAGGATTTTACATCCAAGACCGCACCGCTTTAGGATTCTCTTCCTACCGCACCGAAATACATCAAATTCAAACCTTCGGGTCGAGGATTTTACATCCAAGACCGCACCGCTTTAGGATTCTCTTCCTATCGCACCGAAATACATCAAATTCAAACTTTTGGGTCGAGGATTTTACATCCAAGACCGCACCGCTTTAGGATTCTCTTCCTACCGCACCGAAATACATCAAATTCAAACCTTTGGGGTCGAGGATTTTATATCCAAGACCGCACCGCTTTAGGATTCTTTTCCTACCGCACCGAAATACATCAAATTCAAACTTTTGGGTCGAGGATTTTACGTCCAAGACCGCACCGCTTTAGGATTCTTTTCCTATCGCACCGAAATACATCAAATCAAACTCTCGAGGTTACGGATTTTACATCCAATACCGCATTACTCCGAGATCTTTCCTCATCGTAATGACTCAATCCAATCGATTCGATCTTCTTTTGGGGTTGAAGATGTTACATCTAAAACTTCAAAATTCCAATTTTCATTTCAAATCAAATTCCTTCAAATTAATCTCGACAAACTTCAATCTAAATTGAAACTCCAAATCGAAATTTAAACTCACACATCATAACTCGAACATGAAACAAAATAAAATCTAAATCGAAATTCTCCCGCATCATGTGATTTGGGATTCACCTCCTTTTCCTTTCCCCAGCCGAGAGTTCAAGAATCTCCGGGCCCGGAGATATACTTGACACTCCCCGACCGGAAACCCTTCTACTTCGTCCTAAGTTTGTTACTTGGACATCCGTGTTGGTTTTGTTGATCGCTCGGCCAACACCAATACGTGCGTGTGCTCCGTCACCACCACACCTATTGGGGGTCCATTTGTTGACCTCATTTTTGATGAGGTCTTCTCTTCTTCTCTTTAGTACTTAGGATCTAGCCTCAGGCTTTTCCTTCGACTATCTTAGAGGACTAGAATCGGGACCCACCTTTAGAAATTCAAACCACTTCTTAACTCCCCGCAAACTCCACAAACTCGACTATAGACCCCTAATCACCTGGAGGGTTGAAATCAAATGTGGAAGTTTAAAGGATGAGTTCCTATAGACTCTTCGCCTTAGGATCGCCCGCGTGGCCCTGGTCCGGTGAAGGGCCGACTTACACATACACTACACCTATGCACTACACTTTCATACACCTCCCAAAAACACACCTATACCTGACTTGACCTCCCGACTCATGTAGGTGATTCACATGGATGGTCCTCAACCCCTAAGCCCTCAGCTAAGAGGTTAGGAACAACATGCTGAATGCCTCAAATGAGTCCCTTCATGGCTCATATGGGCTTGATATGGCTTCATGGCTCAACAAAAATGATTTCATTTCACTTACATCCACCCAATCTTCAATTTTCCAAATTTTCAATTTTTGACCCCCAGACCCTACACCCACCAACCCTACCAAATGCCTCGAAACTACCCAAATTTCTCAAAAATTTCCAAATTACCCAAAATTCCTCAAAACCATTCCTAAACATTTCCACATTACTCAAATTGACCATTCCTAGCCAAAAATACCAAAAATTCCAAGAATACCCTCCCAATACCTTCCAAATACCCAAAATACCCCTTTCGACCCAAAAATCCAAAAATTCAGAAAATTCCCATAAAATTCCAGAAAATCCCAAATATTCCCAATTTCATTTTGTTCAACTACACCATGGGCCAATTTTGTCAATTTACCCCACTTTTATCAAAACCCCCAATTCGACCCATTTTAACCCAAAGTAAACCCAATGTCAAACCTAACCTACCCAATTGACCCAAATTCTGATCCAATTCGATTCTAAACTGCAATTCAACATCCCAAACACCAATCTAGACCAAAGCCAAGCTTAATTTGATTGAAATTTGGGTCCAATTTCACTTTTGGCCTTAAAGCCCAATTTGGACCCATGACCCAAACCTAACCCAAACTCACCCAATTCAACTCCAATTAACCCCAAATCTTTTCTAAACCTTCCTTTACATCCCCATAAACAAAACACTAGCATGATTTGCCCAAAATTTAGACCCAAACCCCACTCAAATTCAACCCAAAATCAAAAAGGCCCATTTCGACCTAAACCCAAACCTAGCCCAAATGAGCCCAAACCCCAAAATCAAAACCCAACCAAAGCCAAAACCTCTTTGAAACACTCCCATAAACATTTCCCAACATTAATTTCACATCAACTTCAATTCTAGCCCAACTTTGGCCCATGGTAGCCCATTTTGGTCCACTTTAGCCCACTTACCAATTAAACCCAAATTCAAACCAATTCAAACCCAAATCACTTCAAATTTGTTTCAAACCACTCATGACACATCTCTAAACTAAACTCAACATTTATTTGGCCCAAGCCTTTACCAAAATTTCATCCCAAAATCCATTTTAAAATTCAAAAGCCCACTTTCCTAAACCATTTTAAAAGCCCATCACATCAAAGCCCAACATTACTAAAGCTCAATGACATCTCATCCATCCACTTAATTAAAATCATTCCTAAGTCTTAAATCAGCAATCAAATCTTTCTAAACAAAGCCATATGACAAACCATCCAAATTTTACACCAAATTACCAAAAATTCTTAAAACCCATTTTCATGAAATCGACCAAGCTTTCTCCAAGCCAAAAGTGAGCCATGAAGCCATGCATGAGCCACATGTAAGCCATGAGAGCCTCTTGACACTGTCACCATACCATATTAGGTAGGAAGGAGGGCCCCTTTCCTTAATCCCTAAAGCTCATTATACCTTAATCATGATTCACCTAAACCTAAATTTAATCCAAATATATTTGGATGGAGACTTCTCCATGCCAAACCAAACTGATCCCTTCGATCCCCCACAAGACCCAAAGCCACCTCGAGGGGTGCACCAAGCCCAAATGGGTGAGTTGACCCATTTAGATCCAAAATGGTCTTCCCCCATTCCATTTCAATCCAAGCTCTTTACACTTGGCATTTGCCAATTGCTCGCACAAACACCCAGCCCCCGACCCACCCGACCCCGAGGGTGACCCTGCTCGCCGCCGCCCACCCCGCCGCCGGAAAACTCCATGGCCGAGAGGTCCAAGTCAATCCAAGCTTGGAATTCTCACCCGCCGAGCCGCCCCATGCCCAGCGTCGCCATTGCAGCTGTTCTTCACTTGCCATGAGCACTCGATCCCAGCCCCTAACTCCCCCGGGAGGCCCTCCAACCCATGCCTATTTAAACACCACCCCCTCTCGGCCATGAGAAGAGAGTTGCACAAACCTTGCCAAAACTCGCCAAAATTGTTCCGTACCCCTCCTCATACACGCAGCACTTGATCCCCAAGTGAGATCCCCCCGCCATTTCCTCTCCGCGAGCTCAATTTCGCAGTCGAAATCCAAGCCCAAAACCAGACACTTCCCCACAGTGGAACCAATCCCCAAATCGATTGGTCCTACACCTTCACCGTACCAAGGGAAGGTGTCCACCAGCAAAAGCCCCATCTCCAGAGTCACCCAGCCTGTTCCGTACCCAAAGCGTTGTGATCACTGTGGTCGAAGTTCAACCTAGTACAATTCACCACATCCCAGAGACTTCATCCCTAGCCTCCCGCAGACTCCAACGAACGTGCCAAGCATCTCTCGATCGAGGCTTCACCTCTCGCAGCTAAGGTATGAATTAATTCTTCATCCCGAGCTTCGGAGATTCTCCATTTCAAATGCCTTAATTTCAATGCATGTTTACCGTATGGATGTGTTCGTCTCTTCAAGACGAATCCATAGAGCATAAGAACATAAAAATCCATCGAGTATCGAGTGAGATCTTAAGGATTTAGTGTGGACGGCTCTCGGATCGAGGACACTCGGGGACGATGAACGGATGCCGTCCATTTAATACACGCGCGGACGGACGGCTCGGACGGCGTCGGACCAGAGACGGTACGAGAACCGCGGGGCCCGGCCGCCGACTCGGATGGCGGCGTCGAATGGGAGCGCGCCACGCGGCATTTCGGAGCTGCCGAGGTCGACGCGGCGCCGCGTGGATAAAGTAGAAAAATAGGGTATTTTCTATTTATTTAATTCCCGTAACTTTGAAAATTCATATCTTTGTGTAGGAAAATCATAAAAATAAAATAAAAATACCCTCTTGCTCGCTGGAACGAGGAGAATAATGTGGAAGAGAAATCATTTAATTTCATCAAGTATTTTATTTTTAATTAATTATTTACTCCCTGCATTGTTTTAATTCTTCATGCATGTATACAATTCACCATGGCATGAGACCATGTGGCTTGAAGCCTCTGAACTTGGGAACATTCCCCGAATTTTCCAAGGTCGAGGCCATCTCTGTGAAAAGTTATTGATTTTTCAAATGCATGTTGCCGTTTTAAGTATTTTAATTTCAAAAATTAGCATGTTGTGAAATAAATTCTAGGAAAATTTGGTGATGTTCCATATGACCAGAGGACCCTAGAAAAATAGGATTTGAGTTAATTCACTTAGATTAACCCTAATCGGCTTAAACACCTAAAATAGGTTTCTAATTAATTAGAGTTAACCATAGATCAAATTGACTTGAAATCAATTCTCCACTGACCTTTAGGATCAGAGGAACCCACCATAAAAATTTGAGGTCAATTGGACTTGGTTAGCCCCACTAATCGGGTTGATTAAGCCACTTAGCCATTTTAAACTTTAAAAATTCATAACTTTCAAAATATCTTTCAAAAATTCACCAAATTGGTTTTGGAGTCTCTCTGATATCAGGGGAGTTCAAGAAAATTAAAATTTCAATTTTCTAAAAAAGTTGATTTTTAATATTATTTTAATATTTTTAATAATTAAAAAATAATAAAAATCACAAAAATAATAAAATTCACCAAAATGTCATATTTTGAATTTTAATCACTTAGGAACAAGTCCCATATTTTTCCTAGGTCTATTTAGTGAGATATTAATTTTTAAAGCTCTAGGGTAATTTTAAAATTAAAAAAATATATTTTCTAGCATTTTCACCAAAATAATTATAATAAATCAAAGAAAAATCAGAAAATTGCAAAGTTTGGTTCTCTGGAATCCTTGACATCAGAGAGAATTTTAAAAATTATAAAATTTATTTTTCAACATTTATTTTATTTTTAAATTAATTAATACTCCAGAACTTAAAATAATTCTAATAAATAAAATATAATTCAAAAAATTACAAAATTTGGTCCAAGTGGTCCTCTGGTCATTAGGAATGTCCCCTAATTTTCTTAAGGACAGAAACTTTCCCTTGGTCATGTCATTGAATTTTCCTTGAAAATCTCTATTTTCTACTAAAAATAATTATATAAATAAATTAAATGCAGAAAAATCACATTTTCTCCTCTCATGTCTTTATTGACATATGAGTGAAGTCTCATAAAAATTTCAAGTTCATTTGAGTTCAACTTAGTGAGTTATGAAATTATTAGAGCTTAAAGGGCAAAATGGTAATTAAAATTTTAACCCTTAATTAAAATTTTAGGTCTCATAAAAATTAACAAGTAAAATATTTGATCCTAATCTGATTTGGATGATTGAAATTAAATAATTAAAGGATAGAAATCCATTAAGCAATTTAAAATAATTAAACTTTAATTAAATAATTAATTGAATTTGGAAGAATAATAAATTTGGAATTATTAAAATAGGGATATTATTAGGAAGAGATTTATTCTTTAATTTAAAAATCCCTAAATTAATCATCTCATTAATACTCAACTCTTAATTAAAGTGATAACTCAAATTTAAAATATTAAAAGACTTAATCATTAAATTAAATTAAATCATTAAACTCTTTCAAAAAAATCTCAATTAAATTAAATTAAATTAAGATTAAAAGTTGCATTAAATTAAATTAAAATTAAGTTAAATTAAATAAACAAATTAAATTAAATTAAATGAATTAAATACATTAAATTAAATAAATAAATAAAATTAAATTAAAAATTAAATAAATTAAATTAAATTAAATTAAATTAAATTAAATTAAATTAAATTAAATTAAATTAAATTAAATTAAATTAAATTAAATTAAAATTAAATTAAATTAAATTAAGAAATTAAATTAAATCAAATCAAATTAAATTAAATAAATTAAATTAAAATAAATTAAATTAAATTAAATTAAGTTAAATTAAATAACATCACTTAAGACATGAAGAAATAAATCTAAAATAACTCGAACACTATTCCAAACTTAAATCATTAATTTGAACTTAAATTTCAATCACAAATCATTAAATATCATTTTGCCCTTAGAGCCTTAGTTATCATAACTCCTAAATAGAACATTAAAATGAAATGTTACTTCACTTATAGGACATTCAAATGTTCTAGTTCACCGAGCAAGTAAACAAAACTCGAAAACCCTGGACGATCGATTCATTTACACAATTAAATTCATTTCGACTTAAAACAATCCTAGAAATATCGAAAAGATGTTTAAGATTCTTCTTAAGCACTTCCTCAATATGATAGGATATTTACAAGAACAATCGAACTTAATTGTTCTTTCGATGAAGAAAATCGTCTTCAAACCAAAAACACAAAGAACTCTAGACGTCATAGAGAAACGACTAGCTATGTGATTTAGAACTCGGTAGAAAACCATAAACCCTTTCCCTTAGCCTTTACCTAGAACTTGCTTAAATATTCTAACCGTATTTTAAAGTGCATTGAATGACGGGAAGACTCTCCGAGTACGCTTTTACTTTATTGCAATTTACTTTATCGCAATTTACTTACATGCATCGTACTTTACTTTTCTTGTATGATAAACAACAATTGCATGAAAACCGACACCTTTAGGACGTAAACCAAAACTCGAAACCCAAAATTAAAATAAAAGACACTACAAGATAAAATTCACCTCCACAACATTTCAAAATATAAGACAACTCAAAATTTAATCACAAACGTAACACAAAACTACAACTACAACTAAATTAAAACGTCTCATCGAATGATCTGGAATACCTCTGATGATGTAACCCACGTGTTGCTAACGGGATTTCCCACTGGCCTAAATGAAAGTGCGGAACTCATTTAGTCGAGTTTAGCAAATTCATCTCGACTAAGTGAATTCGATGAAAATAACTGCTGTCGGACGACGGAACCGCGGGATCTTAATCGGTCTCGTTTAATCAACTTTAAGATCCGTTTTAATTAAAACATAAAAAACACTTGGAAATTAAGACTTCTCTAAACCGTAACACTTCTCTCACCTCCCGATTTATGATTTCTAAAACTAAACCTCTCGCAACAACAAGGAGCTCGGAGCATGGTGGGCAGCACGGCCATCGTCGTCGCAAAACCGAAACCTACATCAAGCAAAACTTTCTTAGAATTAAATAACAAAGCCATAGGACTTCGAGGTAGTTTGCCTAGTGCAACATAAATCCTCAATTCTTCGTTAGGCATTTCAGTATTGCAAATTAAGCCCTAACCTGGTCTTAGGATTCCGAGGTAAGTCGTCCGATACGACATAAACCCTCATATCTTCTAGAGCAATTTCGTATGATTCTATCATATAAATATAAGCCCTAATTAACTAAAATCGGCAAGATTAAAACATTAAATAAACATTAGGACTTTCCTAAATTCAAGCCAAACAATAGGATAATCGGGAGATTACCGAAGTCCGCTTCGAATCCGTGATCTCTCCTACTTTTCTTCCTTTCAATTCCCAAAATAAAAATGTTCCAAATTTGATCCATTCCCTATTGAAATTCCAAAATTCAACCCCTCGAAAACTTAAACTTCGAAATTCTCGAGAGCATAACTATCGATTATTATCGAGAGTTTTCTTAGGTGATTCCCGTCACTTAAGATGTAATTAACTATATGGGCTTGCCCTTATAGGGAACTTTAAGAACCTGTGTAATATAAACCCCGTTTAATCAGTTTCATATTAAACAGTGGAATTTGTCGGCTTATAAAATTGGTTCGCGTACCAAACGGATGTCACAAACCTTTCTAGTTTATTTAATCGAGCCCCATCATCAAGCAAAGGTGTCTATTCTTCGGGATAGATACACGGTTTGTGGTGCGGCGCTCGTTTATATAAACTATTCGGGATGTGAGATCAGCTTGATTTCATATCTTAAAATTTTCAAATTCAAAATTATTTTCAAAATCAAATACTACTTTTCAAATTATTTATTTAAATTAAATTAAAATTCATTCTTGCAATAAAATAAAGAAAATAACTTTCTTTAAAGTGCAATTTCTTCAAAAATAGGTATGAATTTCTTAACATATTTTTTTGTGATCAGCAGGGAGACAAGAAGTGGTTTAAATTTCTAAGGGATGGATCCCAATTCTAGTCCTCTAAGATAGTCAAAGGAAAAGCCTAAGGCTAGATCCTAAACACTAAAGAGGGAAGATAAGACCTCATCAGAAATGAGGTCAACAACGGCGAGATCGAGCTCGCCAAAGGCAAGACAGTTAATTCTTCATAGATTCATCGAATCAGGACGCATTTTGAAGAGGAGCCGAGGCAACCTTTCGAGAACTTCCTACATCTATAAATAGAGACGAAAAAGGGAGAAAAAAAGGTCGAAGAGAGTCCACTAGAAGTCATTAGAGAGTCTATTGAGTGTTATAATAGAGTTTTATAGTGAGTTTAGAGTTTTTAAGTGTAAAAATTGAGTGTGAATTGTACGAAAAGGAAGAGACAAAGGAACTTCAAGGAGTCTGTTGGGGAGAAACTAGAGATAAGTTGTGTTTTTGTATTATTTTATATATGAAATTCAAGTGTTATTGTGTTCTTCCCATGCATTCTGAGTAGTTCTATTTTCTTTCTCCTTGTTATGAAATTATGAGAAATGAAAAATTAAAATTAATGTGCCTATAAAATTAAATAAATTGTGATAATCTTTAACTTAGATCTTAATTTACTATCAATTTGTCCAATTGAAATGTTAAAATCTGTTGTTTGCAACTAAAAGTAAAGATTACATCCAAGATTTGGGGAGGTCAAAGTCCTTGAAAGGAGGGAGCAAATAAATAGGGAAATATTATTTATCGGGCGTAGAATTGGAGATTTTAGTGTGACATGTTAAAATCCTCAATTTGGTCCTATCATTTGGGTGCTGAAGTGTAGATGTTAGCCCTCAAGTGAGGGGAACGTGGGAGCTCCGAAGTGACAACCGGTATCCTCCCAACCTAGTCGCAGATTCAGTAAACAAACATAGGATTAGTCAATGTTCTTTATGCCTGGACTAAAGGGTAAAGAATAGGTATGCTCCTATTTGGCACAATACAATTAAATTAATTTGATTTATCTATTCACTTATTTCTCTTAATAAGGGGAAAGATACTTTCTTATATTACATTTTCATAATCAATAGTAGTAGTAGTAGTAGTTGATAAATTTTTGTAAGATTCCATTAAATTTAAGTATATTCGATAGAAATTAGTTGGTTCGTAATCTCAACTTCCCTATGGGATCGATAACCAGGACTCCACTAGAGCCCTGTATTACTTGCACCATACGTATACTTGCGTTGATAAATGGTAACTTAAATTATAATTATTTGCGCATATATTGAAAACTTAATTGCACCTACACTAAAACTTCTTATTAAGCTAACCACTGTCAGTAGGTCGCATACTTCGTAGAAAGAATTGATTCT
>JAKZJZ010000642.1:1725-42214 GCA_022702705.1 Papilionanthe hookeriana x Papilionanthe teres
TCTAAAATTTTGTCTGCCACCCTCTCATTGTCCTCTGGAGTTTTAATTAATTATAAAATAAAATTAAAGTTAAAAAGTGGATTATATATTTTTCATAAATCTCTCTAACCTCAAAGAGTTCAGAGAAACAAATTTTATGTTTTTTTGATTTTTCTTTGATTTATTATAATTAATTTAGTGAAAATGTAAGGAAATTCATTTTTTAATATTAAAAATTGTTTTAAGCCTTTAAAATTCAATATCTTAACCTAGAGACTTGATAAAAATATTTGGTTTGTTCCTAAGTGATTAGGAGGCAAAATATGACATTTTTATGATTTTTAATATTTTTATGATTTTTTATAATTCTTTATTATTAAAATATTAAAATATGATTAAAAATGAAGATTTTTAGAAAATTTTAATTTTAATTTTCCCAGACTCCTCTAACATCAGAGAAGCCCCAAAACCATTTTGGTGAATTTTTGAAATGTAGTTTTAGAGTTATGAATTTTTAAAGTTTAATTTTGGTCATATAACTTAATTAGTCCATTTAGTGGGGTTAATCACCTCCAATTGATCTTAAATTTTTATGTGAGACTCCTCTGACCCTAAAGATCAGTAGAGAATTGTTTTCAAGTGATTTTGATGTGTGGTTAATCCTAATTAATTAAAATTCAATTTTGAGTATTTAAGCTAATTAGGGTTATTCTTAATGAATTAACTCAAACCATAATTTTCTTAGGGTCCTCTGGTCCTAAGATACCTCCCTAAATTTTTGTAGAGTTTTCTAAGTAACATGCTAATTACTAGAATTAAAATACCAAAACAGGCACAAAAACTTGAAAAATCAATAACTTGCTATAGAGGTGGCCTCTGACCTTGGAAAATTCAGGGAATGTTCCTAAGATCAGAGGCTACTAAAGCTCTATGGTCTCATGCCATGGTGAATTGCCTATGCAAATGGAGAATTAAACATTGAAATCAGTAAATAATTAATTAAAAATAAAATATGCATCAAATTAACTCAATTCTTTTTCCACATTATTCTCCTCTGTTCACTGAGCAAGAGGGTATTTTAGTTTATTTTTATGATTTTTCTATGCAAAGTTATAGATTTTTGAAGTTTTGGGTAATTAAATAAATAAAAAAAACCCTATTTATCTACTTATCCACGCGGCGCCGACTCATCCTCGGCATCTCCGAAAGCCCATGCGTCGCCTCCCCACTAGACGCTGCCATCTGACTCAACGTTCCGGGGGCCTGTGGTTCATGTCCCGTTCACTCGTTCGACGCGATCTGCACCGTCCATTCAATACACGCTCGATCCAACGACGGCCGATCATCGTCTCCGCTTGATGTGTCTCGAGAGCCGTCCACACTCAAAGCATAAGATCTCTCAAATTTCTCAATGGATTTTCGTATAGATTCGTCTTGAGGAGACGAACACATCCATATGGTTTATAGGCTATGAAATTAAGTCAAGCAAAATAGAGAATCACTGGAAGCTCGGGAGGAAGAAGGGGTCCATACCTTGGCTCTGAGAAGTGAAGCTTCAATCAGAGAGTTGTGGCACCTTCGATTGCACCCAAGGAAGCTCCGCATGAAGTCTCTAGCTCGCGGGAATTGCCTAGGTATGAAAGTGACCAAGGCCGAATTCAAAGCTTGGCCGATAGAGAGGATGGCTGGCCTAGTGAGGGGGCTTTCACTGGGGAACTCCTTCTCTAGGCCTTGTACAGGTGTGCGTTAGTTTAATTTGATTTTGGTGGAGGTTTCAGAGTTGTCCTGGTTTTTGGGTGGATTTTTTACTGAGAAATTGAGCTCTGTTAATGGGGATTAGGGAAAAGGGACACTGGGAATCAAATGCTCTAGGTTAGGAGAAGGTACTGGAGCAATTTTGGCAGAGTTTTTTTAAGCTCTAGTTCATCACCTTGTTTGGCCGAGAAGGTGGTGGGTTTAAATAGGCATGGATGGAGGGCTTCCCAGGGGGAGTTAGGGCTTGGGATCAGCTGCTCTATGCAAGGGAAGAACAGCCATGGAGTCCAATTGAGTTGGGACAGCTCATCCACGTGAATTTGAATTTTTTAAATCCAAATAAAGCTCTCGACCATGGTGTTTTCCGGCGACCCAGGAGGCTGGCCGGCAGGGTCAGGTCACCATCTTGACTCAGTGAGTCCAGGGGTTGAGTTTGGTGCAAACAGTGGGGGTTAGCCATGTGTAAATAGTTTGATTCAAAATGGAATGGTGAAGGGGCGCTTTTGGACTTAGTTTGGTCAACCCATGGAAATGGGCTTGGTGCACCCACCAAGGTTTGATTTGGGCTGAAGGGAATCAGGTAAGTCAGCTAGCTTAGTGGGGAGAAGTCACCATCTAGGCATATTTAAGCTTAAGCATGGTTTAGGGGAAGCATGAAAAGGTTTAATCACTCTTAAGGGAATCATTAAAGGCCCCCCTCCTTTTGCTCAATATGGTATGGTCACATGAACACCACTCACATGGCTTGCATGGGGCTTAAGGATGGCTTCATGGCTAGCCTATGGCTTGGCTCAATTTCATGAAAATGGATTTTGGAATTTTTGATGGATTTAGGGGAAGTTGGCATGAGGCTTGATTTGGAATCATTTGATTATTGATTTAGGACTTAGGGATGATTTCAATGATGGGAATTTCACATGGGCTTTAAAATAAGTTTTGGCCCTTTTAAATTTGATGAAAATGGGCTTTTAAAGACTTTAGGAAAGTGGGCTTTTAGATTTTTAAAAAAATGGACTTTTGGATGAAAGTTTTGTGAAGTACCATGCCAAATAAATATTGGGTTTAGTTTAGGGATGTATCATGAGTGATTTGGAAAAGGTTTGGTGTCATTTGGAGTTGAAATGGGTTCAATTTGGGCCTTTTTATAATGGGTTCAAAATGAGCCAAAAAGGACTAACTTGGGATAAGGTTGGGCTAATGTTGGTTTTAATGAAAAATTAATTTTGGAAAATATTTATGGGAGTGTTACAAAGAGTTTTCAATTTTGGTTGGGTTTTGAATTAGGGATTTGGGCCTATTTGGGTTAGGCTTGGGTTTAGGCCAATTTTAGGGATTTTGGTTTTGGGTTAATTTTGGGTGGATTTTAGGTTCAAATTTGGGGTAGATAAAGTTAGTTTTTTGTTTGTGGGGATGTTAGGAAGGCTTAGGAAAATATTTGGGGCTAATTGGAGTTAAGTTGGGTTGGTTTGGGCTAAGTTTAGGTCATGGGCCAAAATTAGGCTTTAAGCTTTAAATTGAAATTGGATCCACATGTTCATCAAACTAGGCTTAGATTTGGTTTAAATTGGTATTGGGTATATTGAATTGAAGTTTAGAATTGAATTGAATCAAAATTGAGGTCAATTGGAGTGCTTTGGTTGGACATTGGGTCAATTTAGGTTAAAAATAGGTCTAATTGGGGGTTTTCATAAAAGTGGGTTCAATTGAGAAAATTGGCTTATTGTGTAATTGAACAAAATGAAATTGGGAATATTTGGGATTTTGTGGAATTTTCTGGGAATTTTCTGAATTTTTGGGTTAAAAGGGTATTTTGGGTATTTGGAGGGTATTGGGGGGGTATTTTTGGAATTTTTGGTATATTCGGCCATGGATGGTCAATTTGAGTTGGGGGAAAGATTTAGGATTGGTTTTGAGGAATTTTGGGTAATTTAGGCAATTTTGCAAATTTTAGGTTATTTCAAGGGCATTTGGTAGGTTTGGTGGGTTTAGGGTTCCCGGGGTCAAAAATTGAAATTTTGGGAAAATGAAGATTGATCAAGTGTGAGTGAAATGAAATCATTTTGGTTGAGCCATAAAGCCATATTAAACCCACAAAATCCATGAGAGGACTCATTTTAGGCACTCAATATGTTGTTCCTAACCCTCTTAGCCAGGGGCTTAGGGGTTAAGGTCCACCCATATGAGTTACCTACATGAGTTAAGGAGTCAAATTGGTTAAAAGTAGTTTTAGGGTTTGGAATGTGTGTGTGGGTGTGTGGAGTGTGCAAACTTACCCTCACCAGACCAGGCCACCCAGGGTAATCCTAAGGCCAAAGAATCCTATAGAAAACTCATCCTTTAAACCTCCACATTTGATTTCAACCCTCCAAGTGGCTTAGGGGTTTACAATCAAACTTGTGGGGTTTGAAGGGGGCCAAGAAGTGTTTGAATTTCTAATTGATGGGTCCCATTTATAGTACTCTAAGATAGTCAAGGAGCCTATAGCTAGATCCTAAGTACTAAGGAGAGAGAAGAGAAAAGACCTCATAAAAAAAGAGGTCAACAAATGGACCCTCAATAGGTGTGGTGTGTTAAACAAGCACACCGCGCGTATTGGAGTTGACCTAAAAGATCAACAGAACCAACACAGGTGTCTAAGTGACACACTTAGAATGAAGTACAAAAAATTTTCCCTAGGGAGTATCAGGTAAATCTCCAAGACTAAAGATTCCAGAACTCTCGCTTGGGAAGAGAAAAGGAGGTGAATTCTAGATCACAAGATCTAGAGAGATTCGATTTTAGATTCGTTTCATTTTGTATTTCAAGTTTTAATGTGTGAGTTTGGATTTTTGGTTTGAGTTTCAATTCCGATTGAAGTTCGATTCAAGATTTATTTCAAGAGGTATTTCATGCAAGTCCGGGATTTTGAAATGAAAATGGGAACCTAGGTTCCAACCTCGGGATTACAAAGAGAACTGAAATTTAGGCTCCAACCTCGAAGATTGAAAGAGAACTAGAATTTAGGCTCTATCCTCGAAGAGAACTGGAATTTGAAGAGAACTAGAATTTAGGCTTTAGCCTCGAAGAGAATTGGAATTTGAAGAGAACTGGAAGTTCAGCTCCAGCCTCGGAAACTTGAAAGAGAGCTATAAGTTCGGCTCTAGCCTCGAAGAGAACTAAAAGTTCGGCTCTAGCCTCAAAAGTTTGAAAGAGAGCTAGAAGTTCAGCTCTAGCCTCGAAGAGAACTGGAAGTTCATCTCCAGCCTCGGAAGTTTGAAAGAGAGCTAGAAGTTTAGCTCTAGCCTCGAAGAGAACTGGATGTTCGGCTCTAGCCTCAGAAGTTCGAAAGAGAGCTAGAAGTTCGGCTCTAGCCTCAAAGAGAACTGGAAGTTTGGCTCCAGCCTCAAAATTTTGAAAGAGAGATAGAAGTTTGGCTCTAGCCTCGAAGAGAACTGGAAGTTTGGCTCCAGCCTCGGAAATTTGAAAGAGAGCTAGAAGTTTCGTTCTAGCCACAAAGAGAACTGGAAGTTCGGCTCCAGCCTCGAAAGTTTGAAAGAGAGCTAGAAGTTCGGCTCTAGCCTCGAAGAGAACTGGAAGTTCGGCTCTAGCCTCAGAAATTTGAAAGAGTGCTAGAAGTTTGGCTCTAGCCTCGAAGAGAACTGGAAGTTCGGCTCTAGCCTCAAAAATTTGAAAGAGAGCTAGAAGTTCGGCTCTAGCCTCGAAGAGAACTAGAAGTTCAGCTCCAGCCTCAGAAATTTGAAAGAGAGCTAGAAGTTCGGCTCTAGCCTCGAAGAGAACTGAAAGTTCGGCTCCAGCCTCAGAAGTTTGAAAGAGAGCTAGAAGTTCGGCTCTAGCCTCGAAGAGAACTAGAAGTTCGACTCCAGCCTCGGATGTTTGAAAGAGAGCTAGAAGTTCTGCACTAGCCTTGAAGAGAACTGGAAGTTCAGCTCCAGCCTCGGAAATTTGAAAGAGAGCTAGAAGTTCAGCTCTAGCCTCGAAGAGAACTGGAAGTTCGGCTTCAGCCTCTGAAGTTTGAAAGAGAGCTAGAAGTTTGGCTCTAGCCTCGAAGAGAACTGGAAGTTTGGCTCCAGTCTCGAAAGTTTGATCTGTATGAAAAAGGTACCCAATCCCATGCCATCAGAACCAAATCGAACAAAGTTCGTGGCTCCGTGTCAATAAGACTAGTCAATCCTCTAACACACAGAGGAAGGAGAATTGAAATGTTGGAATTGAAGGATTTAGAATGAAAATCAGTCTTAGATTTAGATTTGTTTTAGTGATTCGATTTCATTTTTGTTTATTTAGAGTTCGTGTTTATTTGGAGTTTTATTGTGACATTTAAATTCTTAAAAGAAGGAATTCCTTATTCATTTTCTTTGTCTCTTCGTTCTTTGTTCGAAGTTCATTTAGCTTAATGGTGTTTCCCATTTAATTTGCACAAAAAGAGGTGATGGAAGAACATGACATGATCATTCTCATTCCAATCTGTTGAAAATACATCATACAATTTAATCCAAAACATGATGATATTTTCCTTGAAAAATCAATATCTCATACAATCCTCATAAATCCAAAACGGATTGTGTAAGATTCTTGTTGATTCTTCCAAAATCATTTGTCAAAATCCATGTCTGAATAGTAAGATACATGGACAATAACATCACCTTCCAAGCCATCCTTGGCAGGAATGTCGTACGGATGTGCATTGGAGGTGTGATATCTTCCATGTAACTCACAGCTCGTAAGGCAGGAGATTCTCTAACTCTGGATCTGGCTGAAAATAAAAAGGCATCTTTCTGTCATCCATCCTTCTGAAGGTGATGGAGATTCGCTCAACATGCACTCCTGGGATGTAGTGTTTTGCTATGTCTGCTCCATTTCCTTTTAATACCATGACGGAACCTACCAGTAGTGGTATTTCCACAGGCCCTCGAAATTTTCCG
Organism: Papilionanthe hookeriana x Papilionanthe teres; assembly: GCA_022702705.1. Classification (NCBI taxonomy): domain Eukaryota; kingdom Viridiplantae; phylum Streptophyta; class Magnoliopsida; order Asparagales; family Orchidaceae; genus Papilionanthe; species Papilionanthe hookeriana x Papilionanthe teres. Next base: position 8,382 of record JAKZJZ010000642.1, read on the forward strand.
AGGCCCACTATCTGGAGGTCAAATCCGAACAAGATATTACACTGGTTGACAAAAGAGACTGTGCAGAAAGGTCTGACAAAGTCATGATGGTCTATGTGTGGAGGTATGCAGTGGCCCTCCTTATAAATGTTAATGATGCAGCTATTGGGTATGCAATCTGTAGGCAATACCCTCCATGTCACCATCCTTTTTACCATTCTTTTGATGATTCTTAGCATTGGATCCACCTCACTGTGACGCAGTATCTCTGGTGGATTTCCTTTTTTATCTTCTGCGAAGTTGTAGCAACACCCACACTGGATAGTAACTCTTCCTTTTCCTGGCATCCATCTTTGGGGCTCTGAATAGGTTTTCTCCCTCAGACGACCAGCTTGACCCATTTTCTGAAGCTCGATAATGCAGTCCACAATCTGCTGTTGTTTGTAATCTAAGAACACATCCGTATGCAGCTCAAGGCCTTTCAAGATGTTGACCCTCTTGCCTCGAATTTTCTCGAAGTATTCAAAAGTTTTCTTTTCAACTTGCTGTAATTTATCCAGCTCGTATTCCGAGATTATCTAAAGTCCTCGGGGTCTGGTAACATACTACAGGATGTACGACTCAATCCCAGCACGCTCTCCTGCATGTCTTGGCTCCTCGGGGATAGTCTTTATCGGAACATCCTCCTGGGTTGCCTTCGCAACAAGACTTTTCAAAACTGGTAGCTCTGTCTAGCGTCGTGGTACTGATTCTATTTCTGCTCTTCTTGGGCTTTCTTTTATCTTATCTGTTTTTCTTAAAGTTGGTCTCCTCTTTTCTGGCTCCTGACGAACCGATTTCTTCAAAGTATTTGTATTGACGGTAGTAACTGTCTCTTCTTGTTGTTTTGCTGCCAGCTTAGTCAGCATCTTGCAAATGTGACGGTTCTTGTTTCTTCGTTGAGTAGGAGTGAGAGTGGCTCTCCTTACTCCTTGAATTTCTGTAGGCATGGTGCTGACAAGCCTGCACTCTGTTGTAGCAACCATGGACTTAACTTTCTTGTCTTCTCCCGTTGTATGAGCGGTGTTTGCTTTTCTCTTCTTGCTAGTAGACGGCTGACTCGGGCCACCTAATTTCATCACTGTTTGATTGTGGAACTCTTCCCGATCAATCAGAGTCCAATCAGTTTCTTCATATTGTAGCCCAGCTGGTGTGAAATCAGAGTCAATTTCAATCACGGCTCCAACCTTCATCCTCTTGTCATCGAGTGCCAGACTCACGCCATTCTTAAAGTTCAGAACCAACCGCCCGTTCGACATTTCCCTACGAAAAACAAGGAAAGGATCAGGGGCTGTACTAAGAACAAGAACAATAAGAAAACATTTATTAATGAAAAATTTTATTTACTTTTTTTAAATTTTAAAGGAAGTAGGAATGAATTGATTTAAAAGAAAAGATCAAAATTTTATCGTTTCACATATTTTCTTTTTAATACATTTTTTAATGATTTTTATTTTATTATCCATTTTTTTATTTTGGGTTCGGACCCAGTTACGAAGGATTACTCTACCCGTGTTTCTAGGAATGAGAATTCATTCTTCAAAACATCAGGTCGCGTAATACTTCTTCATATATCATCCATTAATTGGAAGCATAGGTCATTCTCCATGACAGTTAACAAGCTGGTAGGAACCCCCTGAGTAGACTGTCTAGACCACGAACAGCCCTTCCTAAGTTGATTCAAATTTACCTCCTATCTTGCGGTGTGCAAGAATAGGTCTTCTGAGTACTAGGACCAAATCACCGGCTTTGAATGTCCTTGGGCGGACCAGTTTATCGTGGGCCTGGATCACCTTGGCTTGACACAGTTCCAAATTTTGCTGCGCTGAAAGTCGTTTCCCTTCTAAGCTTTCCAATTCTTCTAGTCGTAATCTGGCATTTTCTTCTGTAGTGATCTTGTTCGTAACTTCAATTCTGAGTGACGGAAGCTAAACCTCTAAGGGTAAAATGGCCTCAGACCCGTACACTAGAGCGTAGGGCGGGACTGAGTAGGAGTTCTGAATGTTGTTTTGTAGGCCCATAAAGCTTCTAACAACTTCTCGTGCTAATTTCTTTTGTTGTCATCCAAATTTTTTTTAATATTTGGACGAGAGTTTTATTAAAAGCTTCGGCCAAACCGTTTTGCTCTTGGGTAGTAGATCGTTGAATAGCACCAGTCGATCCCATGTCTTCTGACAAAACTGTTGATCTTCGTGCTTCTGAACGCGGACCCATTATCTGAAATGATTCTACGCGGTAGCCCAAAATGGTAGACAACTTGATTCTTGAAGAATTGCAACACATGATGTGCTTTTACTTCTCTGAGCAGTACTGCTTCTGCCCATTTGGAAAAGTAATCCGTAGCTGCAAGAATGAAGCAATGTCCTCTTGAAGAATGCAGATCTATCGGACCCACGATATCTGTGCCCCAACACTCAAATGGCTACGACGTGATTGTCGGATGTAGCACATTTGGAGGTTGATGTAGAACCACTCCATGCACTTGGCATTAGTGACAACTCTTGGCGACCTTCATGCAATCAGTCATCATTGAGGGCCAGTAGTACCCTAGTCATTTAATTTTCATCTTCATTTTTGGACCAGACTGATGAGCGCCACAAAGGCCTGAGTTCACTTCCTTAACAATTTCACCGGACTCGCTCAATCACCTTAGCCACATCTGAATGAAAGACCTTCTGTATAATGTATTGTTTATTAATGCGTAAGACAGAGTTCTTTTCTTAATCTGATGAGCTAACGACTTATTGTCCGGAGGTTCCCTGTTTGAAAATAGTCTATCAGCGGCTGATGCCAGTCTTCTGCATTTTCTGTTACTGCCGCAATTGTTTCTTCTTCTTTTCCTGACTTTTGTATCATATTCGTTTCGAGCTGTGAGAGAACTTGACGTCCCTGAACTGACACTTCAACTGATTCATCCTGAAAGCAGGCAAATTCCTTTGCAAGGTAGGCCAACGCATCTGCAAGAGCGTTTTCTCCCCTAAGAATCTTGTAGATCATTACATTCAGAATCTGCTCCAACAATTTCATGGCATACTAAAAGTACTCTTCGAGTCTTGGCTTTAGAATTCTGTATTGTCCTGCGACCTGTTGAATTATCAACTGAGAAACCACATAGATGTTGATATTCGTTATCCCCATTTGAATGGTTAATTCCAATCCAGTTATAAGGGCTTCGTATTCTGCATCATTGTTTTTACACGGTTCTGTTAAGTGGTAGGAGTACCTTAACGTTCCCCGCTCTAGTGTTATAAATATTAGTCCGATTCCTGCCTTACCGAGTACTATCATTTGCAATTCTTTATTTCTCTGTGTTGAAGATGCTCCGTCGAAGTACAGTTCCCAACGTCGATCATCAGGGTCTTCTAGGCTCATTATTTGCTCGTCAGGCAAGTCGTCATTGAGAGGCGATTCCGTCGGTAAAGGGTGTGTTCCGAGAAAGTCTGCTAGGACTTGTCCCTTTACGTCACGAAGCAGAACGAAAGTTATATCGAATTGCAATAGTATCATCGACCACTTGGCAAGTCTGTCGGAAAGCGTCGATCGGGTCATCAAATATTGCAATGGATTAACTTTCGAGATAAGGTTGACCTTATGAGAAAACATGTAATGCCTGAGCTTTTGAGCGGCGAAGATCAGGGCCAAACAATGCTTCTCAATTGGGGGATACTTTACTTCCATCGGAATTAGACGACGACTTAAGTAGTAGAGGGCGTTTTCTTTCCCCTCGTCATTGACCTGTACTAGCAGGGCTCCAACGGAGTCATCTAAAGCTGCAGTATAAAGTATTAACGGTCTACCTGAGACTGTGGCTGCTAAGACAGGAGGTGTCATTAAGTATTGTTTGATGTCATCGAAGGCATGTTGACATTTGGAGTCCCAAGTAAACTTGGCATCCTTCTTAACCAAAGCAGAAAAAGGCTGTCACCTTCCTGAAAAATTCGAAATAAAGTGTCGAAGATATGCCAATTTCCCTTGAAAGGATCGTAATTATTTCAAGGTTTTTAGAGGTGGTGTTTCTAAGATAGCTTTAATCTTTTTCGGATTGATTTCAATTCCACGATGTCGGACAACAAATCCTAAGAATTTCTCAGAGGTGACGTCGAAGGCGCATTTCAAGGGATTCATCTTAAGGTTATATTGTCTTAATCGCTTGAAAACAATTCTCAAATCATACAGGTGATCTTCCTTTAGTTTGCTTTTGATGACCACATCATCCACGTAGCACTCGACTTGATTGTGAATGAGATCGTCAAAAATCCTTGTCTTTGCTCTTTGGTATGTTGCTCCTGTGTTCTTCAATCCGAAAGGCATCACTGTATATCAATATATTCCGATTGGCATTCTGAAGGTTGTGAGCTTTTTGTCTTCTGGTTCCATCTTTATCTGGTTGTATCCTGAAGATCCATCCATAAAGAGAAGACTTCGTGTGTTGAGGCGATGTTGATCATTAATTCTGGTATTGGTAGTGCGAATTCTTCCTTTGGACACACTTTGTTCAAATCTCTCAAATCTACGCAGATTCTGATCTGTCCATTCTTCTTTCTGACTGGTACCACATTGGCTAACCAAGTTGGATATTGTTCTTCACGGACAAATTTAGTGTCTATTAGTTTCTTAACGTCAACTATAACTTGTTGCTCAATTTTTAGATGCATCCTTCTTGGAGCTTGTCTGACTGACACGAAAGTGGGATCCACTCCTAATTTGTGAACTGCCACCTCTGGAGCTAATCCTGGCATTTCGTCGTAACTCCAAGCAAAGAAGTCCTTAAATTCCATTAGTAGCTCTACCATTTCTTCAGAGTCTTCTTTATTGAGTAAGGAGCTAACAAAGATCGGCCTAGGCTCTTCGCTAGTACCTAAGTTAACTTCTATTAACTCGTCTATTGTAGATTTAATCTCTTCTTCGAATTCTGGTGGAGCATCTCCAATTGGTAGATCTTCAAGCTCACCTGAAGCTTCCAGTCAATCTTCATCATGCTCGCAAGTGACAACCAAGCAAAACCCAGTATCATCAACTGATCCTACTGTGCCGAATCCAAGACCATGTTTTGAATTGGGAGGCTGACTGACATTATTCCATAATTTTTCAAAGTATTGTGATCGACCTTTTATCCATTGTTTAGGTAAGACACCATGTTGAATTAAATTCTAAACATAAGGAGAATGCCACTCAAAAGTTAATTCCATTAATTCAGAAGAAGCAACATCTTCAAATTGTACATCATTTTCAATTTTGGAAGAAGAAGCACCACGGTAGAATTTGATTGGTTTTGTACCGCCGCCATGTACTTCTTTGACCACCATACCCTCGACCTTATTAGAATGGATCAGGGTCAGGGTCATAGTATGCACATAGTAGTTAATCTTCTCGTACATTGATTTGTATTCTTCATTCTTTTCATCTTCGAGAGAGATCTTAAACTGGGGTTTCTTTTGACTTATTGCCGCTGCTTCTTTCTTTATTTCTTCTTCTTCGGAACTATTCTCCCAATCAACGTCGATGACCGGTTTCTTCTGTCCAACTGTTCCAATGTCTCTGCCTTGACCTCGTCCCCAGCCTCAATCTCTGACGCGAGTTCTGGAGAAACCTTCACCATCTCGCCGTTGTCGGCATATTTTTAGGTCGTGTTTTATTTTAAAAAGGGGTCGCCTAACAGAAATCTGTCGGCGAATTTTTAATTTAATTAAAATAAATAATTTGAAAAGTAGTATTTGATTTTGAAAATAATTTTTAAATTTGAAAGTTTTAAGATATGAGATTAAACCGACCTCACATCCCAAATAGTTTATATAAACGAGCACCGCACCACAAACCGTGTATCTATCCCTAAGGATAGACACTAACGCTTGATGGTGGGGCTTGATTAAATAAACTAGAAGATTAGTGACATCCGTTTGGTCCGCGAACCAATTTTATAAGCCGACAAGTTTCCCCTGCTTAATATGAAAACATTAAACGGGGTTTATATTACTCAGGTTCTTTAAAATTCCCTATAAGGGCAAGCCCCTATAGTTAATTACATCTTAAGTGACGGGAATCACCTAAGAAAACTCTCGATAATAATCAATGATTCTGCTCTCAAGAATTTCAAAGTTTAAGGTTTTCAAAGATTGAATTTTGGGATTTCAATAGGGAATGGATCAAGTTTTGGAACATTTTGTTTTGTGAATCCAAAGGAAGAGAGGTAGGAGAAATCACTGATTCGAAGTGAACTTCGATAATTTCCGACTATCCTATCGTTTGGCTTGAATTTAGGAAAGTCCTAATGTTTATTTGATATTTCAATCTTGCCAATTTCAGTTAATTAGGGCTTATATTTGTATGATAAAATCAAACAAATAACTTTAGAAGATGTGAGGGTTTATTGTCGTATCGGACGACTACCTCGGAATCCTAAGACCGGTTAGGGCTTAATTTGCAATGCAAATGCCTAACGAAGAGTTGAGGATTTATGTTGCACTAGTGCAAGCTACCTCGAAGTCCTATGGCTTGGTTGTTTTAATTCTAGGAAAGTTTTGCTGAAGTAGACTCGGGTTTTGCTTGATGACGATGGTCGTGCTCGCCCACCATGCTCCGAGCTCCTTGTTGTTGCGAGAGGTTTAATTTTAGAAGTCATAAATCGGGAGATGAGAGAAGTGTTTTGGTCCAGAGAAGTCTTAATTTTCCAAGTGTTTTGTATTTTGATTAAAACAAATCTTAAAGTTGATTATAACGACACCGGTTAAGATCCCACGGTTCCATCCTTCCGGCATCATTATTTTTATCGGATTCACTTAGTCCGGATGAATTTGCTAAACTCAACTGAATGAGTTCCACACTTTCATTTAGACCGTGGGAAATCCCGTTAGCAACACGTAGGTTACATCATCCGAGGTATTCCCGATCATCCAACGGGACGTTTTAATTTAGTTGTAATTGTAGTTTTGTGTTCTGTTTGTGATTAAATTTTGAGTTGTTTTATATTTTGAAATGTTGTGGCGGTGAATTTTATCTTGCAATGACTTTTAACTTAATTTTGGTTTCAGTTTTAGGGTCTATCCTAAAGGTGTGGGTTTTCATGCAACAGTTGTTTTATCATGCGAGAAAAATAAACGCAGTTGCAATAAAGTAAATTGTAAGAAAGTAAATTGCAAGAAAGTAAATTGCAATAAAATAAAAGCGTACCTGGAGGGTCTTCCCGTCATCCCAAGCTGCACTTAAAACACAATTAGAATATTTAAGCAAGTTCCTAGGTAAAGCTAAGGGAAAGGTTATGGTTTTCTACCAAATTCCTAATCCTATAGCTAGTCATCTCCTATGACGTCTAGGTTCTTTGGGTTTTGGTTTAAGGACGATTTTCTTCATCAAAGAATAATCAAATTCAATTGTTCTTATAAATATCCTATCATATTGAGGAAGTGCTTAAGAAGAATCTTAAACATCTTTTTCAATATTTCTAGGATTGTTTTAAGTCCAAATGAATTTAATTATATAAATGAATCGATCATCCGAGGTTTTCAAGTCTTGTTAACTTGCTCAGTGAACTAGGACATTTGAATATCCTATGAGTGAGATAACACTTCATTTAATGTTCTATTTAGGAGTTATATTAATCAAAGCTTTCAAGGGTAAATTAGTATTCAAATGATTTGATTTGAGTTAAAGGGTTTAAATTTGGAATAGTGTTCAAGTTGCTTTATATTTAGTTTAATTTAATTTAATTTGATTTGATGTTTAATTAATTTGATTTAATTTAATTTAATTTAATTATTTAATTTAATTTAATTTAATTTAATTTAATTTAATTATTTAATTTAATTTAATTTTTTAATTTAATTTAATTTAATTATTTAATTTAATTTAATTTAATTATTTAATTTAATTTAATTTAATTGTTTATTTTAATTTAATTTAATTTTAATTAATTTAATTTAATTGTTTAATTTAATTTAATTTAATTATTAAATTTAATTTAATCTTAATTTAATTTATCTTTAATTTACTTTATTTTTAATTTTAATTGAAATTTCAAAAGATTTTAATAATTTAATTAAGTCTTTTAATATTTTAAATTTGAGTTATCATTTTAATTAAAAATTGAGTATTAGTTGATATGATTAATTTAGGGATTTTTAAATTAAAGAATAAATCTCTTCCTAATAAAGATCCCTTATTTTAATAATTCCAATTTTATTATTCTTCCAAATTTAATCTATTATTTAATTAAAGTTTAATCATTTTAAAATTATTTAATGGGTTTCTACCCTTTAATTATTTAAATTTCAATCATCCAAATCAGACTAAGATCAAATATTTTACTTGTTGACTTTTTATTAAACCTAAAGTTTTAATTAAGGATTAAAGATTTTAATTACCATTTTACCCTTTAAGCTTAATAATTTCATAACTCACTAAATTGAACTCAAATGAACTTGAAGTTTTTATGTGACTTCACTCATATGTCAATAAAGACATGAGAGGAGAAAATGTGATTTTTCTGTATTTAATTTATTTATATAATTATTTTTGGTGGAAAATAGAGATTTTCAAGGAAAATTTGATAACATGACCAAGGGAAAGTTTCTGTCCTTAAGAAAATTAGGGGACATTCCTGATGACCGAGAGAAGCACTTGGACCAATTTTGGTGATTTTTTGAATTATATTATTTTTATTATAATTATTTTGAGTTTTGGAGTGTTAATTAATTTAAAAATAAAATAAATGTTGAAAAATAGATTTTATATTTTTCAAAAATCTCTCTGATATCAAGGAAACCAGAGAATCAAATTTTGCAATTTTCTGATTTTTCTATGATTTATAATAATTGTTTTAGTGAAAATGCTAGAAAATACATTTTTTTTAATTTTAAAATTACCCTAGGGCTTTAAAATTTAATATCTCACTAAATAGACTTAGGAAAAATGTGGGATTTGTTCCTAAGTGATTAAAATTCAAAATGTGACATTTTGGTGAATTTTATTATTTTTGTGATTTTTATTATTTTTTAATTATTAAAAATATTAAAATATTATTAAAAATCAACTTTTTTAGAAAATTGAAATTTTAATTTTCTTAGGTTCCCCTGATATCAGAGAGGCTCCAAAACCAATTTGGTGAATTTTTAAAAAGTATTTTAAAAGTTATGAATTTTTAAAGTTTAAAATGGCTAAGTGGCTTAATCAACCCAATTAGTGGGGCTAACCAAGTCCAATTGACCTCAAATTTTTATGGTGGATTCCTCTGATCCTAAAGGTCAGTGGAGAATTGATTTCAAGTCAATTTGATACCTAGTTAACTCTAATTAATTAAAGACCTATTTTGGGTGTTTAAGCCGATTAGGGTTAATCTGAGTGAATTAACTCAAGTCCTATTTTTCCTAGGGTTCTCTGGTCATAAGGAACATCACCAAATATTTCTAGAATTTATTTCACAACATGCTAATTTTTGGAATTAAAATACTCAAAACGACAACATGCATTTGAAAAATAAATAACTTTTCACAGAGATGGCCTCTGACCTTGGAAAATTCAGGGAATGTTCCCAAGTTCAGAGGCTTCAAAAGCCCTATGGTCTCATGCCATGGTGAATTGTATGCATGCATGGAGAATTAAATGTATGCAGAGAGTAAATAAATCATAAAAAATAAAATACTTAATGAAATTAAATGATTTCTTTTCCACATTATTCTCCTCTGTTCACTGAGCAAGAGGGTATTTTTATTTTATTTTTGTGATTTTTCTACACAAAGATATGGATTTTTGAAGTTTAGGGAATTAAATAAATAAGAAAATACCCTAATTTTCTATTTATCCACGCGGCGCCAGCGAAACCTCGGCAGCTCCGAACGCACACGCGTCGCGCTCCCATTTGACGCCGCCACCTGAGTCAGCAGCCCGGGCCCCGCGGTTCTCGTACCGTCTCCTGGTCCGACGCAATCTTGGCCGTCCGTGCGCGCGTGTATCGAATGGACGGCATCCGTTCATCGTCCCCAAGTGTTCTCACCCGAGAGCCGTCCACACTAAATCCCTAAGATCTCACTCGATTCTCGATGGATTTTCATGTTCTTATGCTTCTATGGATTCGTCTTGAAGAGACGAACACATCTATACGGCTAACATGCATTGAAACTAAGGCATTCGAAATGAAGAATCTCCGAAGCTCGGGATGGAGAGTTAGCTCATACCTTGGCTCGAGAGAAGTGTGGCTTCAATCCGAGAGTTGTTGCACCTTCGATTGGGTCCCGACGAAGCTCCGAGATGAAGTCTCTCGGTCCGGTGAATTGCTCAGCTATGAAAGTGACCACAGCTCGATCACAAAGCTTGGAGGGTCGGAGCAACCGGGTGGCTTCGGAGATGGGGCTTTCGGTGGGAAACTTCTCCTCTTGGTCCGAGTGAAGGTGTAGGACCGGTCAATTTGAGGATTGGCTCAGCTGTGGCAAAGTGTCCTGGTTTTGGGTGGAATTTCGGTTGAGAAATTGGGCTGCGTTGGTGGGGATTAGGGCAAATTGACACCTGGGATCAAGCTCGCTCTAAGGATGGTGAAGGGTTTGGAACAATTTTGGCGAGTTTCGGCGGGGTTTGTGCTTGGCTCCCCTTATGGCCGAGAGGGGTGGAGTTTAAATAGAGCTGGTCGGGGGGCTTCCCGGGGAGAGTTAGGGCTTGGGATCAGTTGCTTCGAGTGAGGAGAAGATCGGCCATGGTGACCACTAGGGATGGGGCGGCTCGGCAAGTGAGAATTTCAATGTTGGCTCACATGTGAGCTCTCGGCCATGGTGTTTTCCGGCGGCCGGTGGCCGGCCGGCCGGGCATGGGTCACCCTCGGGGTCGGGTGGGTCGAGGGCCGGAGGTTTGTGCAATCAATTGGCCATGGACATGTGTAAAGGCTTTGATCCAAAGTGGAATGGGGCATGGCTAGATTTGGACCTAAATGGGTCAACCCACCCATTTGGGCTAGGTGCACCACCCAAGGCCTGGTTTAGGCTGAGGAGAAAGTGATTTGGATCGGCTTGATTAGTGGGGTCAAGTCACAATCCAAGTACAATTAGGCTTAAGCATGGTTTAGTGGAATCATGTAAGTGGTTAACCACCTTTAGGAGTTAAGGAAAGAGCCTCCTCCTTTTGCCCAAAATGGCATGGTGACATGTAAAGAGGCTCTCATGGCTTGCATATGGCTTATGCATGGCTCCATGGCTCCATTTGGCTTGGGAAAAGTAAAGTCAATTTCATGGAAATGGATTTAAGGAAAATTTTGGTATTTAGGGGTGATTTGGCATGAGGCTTGATTTGGAATTATTTGATGATGAATTTAGGACTTAGGGATGATTTTAATTGAAAGTATGATGAGGGGAAATGTCATATGGGCCTTGGAAGAATTTTGGGCTTTTTGAAAGGGTTTTAGATGGGCTTTTAAGATGGGTTAGGAAAGTGGGCTCTTGAATTTTAAAATGGATTTTGGGATGAAATTTTGTAAAGAGGTTGGGCCAAATAATTATTGGGTTTAGCTCATGGATGTGTCATGAGTGACTTGAAGCAAATTTGGGGTAGTTTGGACTTGAATTGGGTTGGATTTGAATTCTTTTGGTGAATGGGCCAATGTAGGTCAAATTGGGCTAACTTGGGCCAATGTTGGGCTAGGGTTGAAATTGATGTAAAATAAATATTAAGAAATGTTTATGGGAATGTTTCAAAGAGATTTTGGCTTTGGTTGGGTTTTAATTTTGAGGTTTGGGCCTATTTGGGTTAGATTTGGGTTTAGGTCAAAATCGGGCTTTTTGATTTTGGGTTGAATTTGAGTGGGGTTTGGGTCAAAATCTTGGGCAAATCATGTTAGTGTTTTGTTTATGAGGATGTTAAGGAAGGTTTAGAAAAGATTTGGGGTTAATTGGAGTTGAATTGGGTTAGTTTGGGCTAAGTTTGGGTCATGGGTCCAGATTTGGGCTTTAAGGCCCAAAGTGAAATTGGATCCAAATGTCAATCAAATTGGACTTAGATTTGGTCTAGATTGGTATTGGGGATGTTGAATTGAAGTTTAGAATTGAATTGGACCAGAATTTGGGTCAATTGGATAGGTTTGGTTTGACATTGGGTCCACTTTGGGTTAAAATGGGTCAATTTGGGGGTTTTGACAAAAGTAGGGTAAATTGACAAAATTGGCCCATGGTGTAGTTGGACAAAATGAAATTGGGAATATTTGGGATTTCCTGGAATTTTCTGGGAATTTTCTGAATTTTTGGATTTTTAGGCCAAGAAGGGTATTTTGGGTATTTGGAGGGTATTGGGGGGTATTGGGGGGTATTTTTGGAATTTTTGGTATTTTTGGGTATGGATGATCAATTTGAGTGATGTGGAGGTGTTTGGGATTGATTTTGGAAAATTTTAGGTAATTTGGAGATTTTGCAAAAATTTGGGTAATTCGAGGGTTTTGGGTAGGTTTAGTAGGTGTAGGGTCCCGGGGGTCAAAAATTGAAAATTTGGGAAATTGAAGATTGGGTGAATTTGGGTGGGGTGAAATCATTTTGGTTGAGCCATGAAGCCATTTCAAGCCCATATGAGCCATGAAAGGACTCATTTGAGGCATTCACTATGTTGTTCCTAACCTCTTAGCCGAGGGCTTAGGGGTTAAGGACCATCCATGTGAATCACCTACATGAATCAGGAGGTCAAGTTGGGTATGGGTGTGGTTTTAGGAAGTGTGTGGAAATGTAGTGTGTAAGTGTAGTGTATGTCAGCCCCTTCATCAGACCAGGCCACCCAGGGCAGTCCTAAGGCCAAAGAGTCCTATAGGAACTCATCCTTTAAACTTCCATATTTGATTTCAACCCTCAGGTGATTAGGGGTCTATAGTCAAGTTTGTGGAGTTTGCGGGGAGTTTAGAAGTGGTTTGAATTTCTAAAAGGCGGGTCCCAATTCTAGTCCTCTAAGATAGTCAAAGGAAAAGCCTAAGGCTAGATCCTAAGCACTAAAAAGAAGAAAAGGAAGACCTCATCAAAAATGAGGTCAACAAATGGACCCCGATAGGTGTGGTGAGCCGACGGAGCACACCGCGCGTATTGGTGTTGACCGAGCGATCAACAAAACCAACACGGATGTCCAAGTGACGAACTTAGGACGAAGTAGAAGAGTTTCATGTGGGGAGTGTCGAGTATATCTCCGGAACCGGAGATTCTTGAACTCTCGCCTGGGGAAAGGAAAAGGAGGTGAATCCCAAATCACATGATGCGGGGAATTTCGATTTAGATTTTATTTTGCTTCAATTTATGTTTTGATGTGTGAGTTTAAATTTTAGTTTGGAGTTTCAATTTAGATTGAAGTTTTGTCGAAATTAATTTGAGGGATTTGATTTGAAATGAAAATTGGGATTTTGAGGTTTTAGATGTAACATCTCCAACCTCGAAAGAAAATTGAATTGATTAGATTGAATCGTTGCAATGAGAAGAGATCTCGGAAGCAAAGCGGTGTTGGATGTAAAATCCTTAACCTCAAGAGTTTGATTTTGATGTGATGTATTTCATTGCGATAGGGAAAAGATCCTAAAGCGATGCGGTCTCGGATGTAAAATCCTCGACCCAAAGGTTGAATTTTGATGTGTTTCGGTGCAATAGGAAGAGAATCCTAAAGCGGTGCGGTCTTGGATGTAAAATCCTCGACTCAAAAGTTTGAATTTTGATGTATTTCGGTGCGATAGGAAGAGAATCCTAAAGCGATGCGGTCTTGGATGTAAAATCCTCGACTCAAAAGTTTGAATTTTGATGTATTTCAGTGCGATAGGAAGAGAATCCTAAAGCGATGCGAGTCTTGGATGTAAAATCCTCGACTCAAAAGTTTGAATTTTGATGTATTTCGGTGCGATAGGAAGAGAATCCTAAAGCGGTACGGTCTTGGATGTAAAATCCTCGACTCAAAAGGTTAAATTTTGATGTATTTCGGTGCGATAGGAAGAGAATCCTAAAGCGGTGCGGTCTTGGATGTAAAATCCTCGACCCAAAAGGTTTGAATTTTGATGTATTTCGGTGCGATAGGAAGAGAATCCTAAAGCGGTGCGGTCTTGGATGTAAAATCCTCGACTCAAAAGGTTAAATTTTGATGTATTTCGAGTGCAATAGGAAGAGAATCCTAAAGCGATGCAGTCTTGGATGTAAAATCCTCGACTCGAAAAGGTTAAATTTTGATGTATTTCGGTGCAATAGGAAGAGAATCCTAAAGCGATGCGGTCTTGGATGTAAAATCCTCGACTCAAAAGTTTGAATTTTGATGTATTTCGGTGCGATAGGAAGAGAATCCTAAAGCGGTGCGGTCTTGGATGTAAAATCCTCGACTCAAAAGTTTGAATTTCGATGTTTTCGATCTAGAAGAGATTCCTAAGATGCAATTGATGTAAGTCCGATAGAAATTGAATTCGGATTTCGATGAGATTTGATAGAGATTAAGATCGATTTGAATTTGATTGAGACTTGGAATTTGACTTGATCGAGACTTTGGAAAGATTGAATTTGGAAATTTGGAAATTTGGAAGGATGAGTTTGAACTCGATTGAAACTTGATTTAAGATTTGATTTGAAATTTGAAAGATCAAGTTTGAAACTTGATCGAGATTGGATTTGGATTTTGATTGAGAATTTGATTTGAGATTTGGGAAGATCAAATTTGAAATTTGATCGAGAGTGGATTTGGAATTTGATTGAGATTTGATTTGGAAGTTTGGAAGGATAGAATTTGATTTTGAAGTTTGAAAAGATTGAAATTTGATTCGGAATTTGGAAAGATTGAATTTGAGATTTGTGTTGATTTCGTTTATCTTTTAATGGTTCAAATTTTATTTTGTTGTTTATTTAATGTTCATGTGAATTTGATGTTGTCATTTTTCGGATTTTTTTTTAAAAAAAAATTTTCTTTTATTCTCTTTTTTTTTTTCTGTTCTTTGTTCGAAGTTCATTTAACTTTAATGGCGTTTCCCAATCAATTTGCACAAAAGAGGTGAAGGCCAAAAACGTGACATGGTCACTTTCATTCCAATCATGTTGAAAATACGTCGTACAACTCGATCCGGAATATATTTCATACAATCCATGTAGACTCAAAACGAATTGTGTATGATCTTTGTTGATCCATCAAAAGAATCATCCGTCGAAAAATCCATGTACGAATAGTGAGGTACATGGTCAATAACATCACCTTCCAAGCCATCCTTGGCAAGGATGCCTGCTGGATGTACGTTGGAGGTGTGATATTTCCCATGTAACTCACGGCTCGTAAGGCCGGAGGTTCTCTAGCTACGGGTCCGGTTGGAAATGGTAAGGTATTTTCGTCGTCGTCCATCCTCACGAAAGTAAGCGAGATTCGCTCCACTGGCACCCACGGTATGCAATGCTTTGCGATATCTGCTCCGTTACCTTGCGGTATCATGACGGAACCCACCGGTAAAGGTATCTTTGCGGCCCTCGGAACTCACCCGGGCTCGTTATCCGGAGGTCGGATCCGAACATGATGTTGCACTCATTCAAGAAGAAGCCGTGCGGAAAGGTCCGACGAAGTCGTGGTGATCAATATGTGGGGGTATGCGGTCACCTTGTTTGTAGATGTTGATAATGCGGCTATTGGGTATGCAATCCGCGGCGGTACCCTCCATGTTATCAATCTTTTCACCATTCTCTTGATAACTAATGGCATCGGATCTACTTGCCCATGACGAAGTATCCACGGTGGGTTTCCCTTCTGTCTTCGACGAAAGTTGTAGCGAGCATCCGCATTGTATTGTGATTCTTCCTTTCCCTGGCATCCATCTCCGGGGTTCCGAGTATGCGTTTTCCCTCGGGCGGCCTGCTCGGCCCATTCTTTTCGGATCCGGATACGATCCACGATTTGCTTGTTGTTCATACTCCGAGAATACGTCGGTGTGTAGCTCGAGGCCTTCTAAGTATGTTGATTCTTCTTCCTTTAATTCTCTCGAAGTATTCGAAAGTTTTCTTTTCAACATTCGCATCCTCTCCAGCTCGTATTCCGGAATGATCTGCAGATGGCGAGGCCTTGTGACATATTGTGGGATATATGGTTCAATCCCTTCACGTTCCCCCGCATACCTCGGCTCCTCGGGGATGATGCACGTCGGGACATCCCCGGGGTTGCTTCGCAACAAGGTCATGCACCTGCTTGGTGGTTCTATCCGGTGGCGTGGTAGCCTTCTTTCTTCGATCTTCGGAGATTTCCACGGTTCTTTCTGTTATTCTAGGAGCTGGCCTCCTTTCTTCGGAGTTCTGGTGAACCGGTGTCCTTGAAATGTGAGTGCGGCATTAGCGAGTGTCCTCGTCGCGGCTGGTCCGCGGCTAGTTTTGTTAACATTTTACGGATGCGGCGATTCTTATTTCTTCGTTGCGTGGGCTGTGAGAGTAGCCCTCCGAACTTCTTGAATCTGCGGGCGCGGCGGCGACAAGCATCGCCCTCCGTCTGTAGTGACTACGGACTTCATTTTCTTGTCTTCTTCGGTGTTTGCTTTTCTTTTCTTGTTGTTGGATTGGTGGCTTGGGCCACCCACTTTCATCCTTTGTACGCCGGGTAGTTCTTCTCGGTTAGCCGGGACCCGGTCACTTTCCTCGTCTTGTAGGCCTGCCGGTGCGAAATGCGAGTCGATCTCGATTATCGCTCCATCTTTCACCCTCTTTTCATCGAGTGCAAGGCTTACGCCATTCTTAAAGTTCAAGACCAACCGCCCGTTCGACATTTCCCTGCGAAAAGACAAGGAAAAGGATCGGGGGCTGTATCTAAGAACAAGAACATTAAGAAAATGTTTATTAAAGATACATTTTTTTATTATTCTTATATTTTGAAATTTAACGGGAATGAAGTAGGATAAGATGAGGGAAGAGATTTTGATTTGAAAAAGAAAACAAGGAAAACTTAATTATCATGATTTTATTTATCTTAGCACATTTTATTATTTTTGGGTTCGGACCCGATCATAAGTAATTACTTCGCCCGTGTTTCTTAGGGATGAAGAATTCATTCCTTCGAAACATCAGGTAGCGTAATACTTTTTCAAGTATCGTCCGTTGATTGGAAGCATATGTCGTTCTCCTCGGCAATTCACTAGCTGGTAGGAACCTCCCGAGTATCTTCGCTTCGACCACAAACGGTCCTTCCGAAGTGGGTTCAAATTTTCCTCCTATCTTGCGGTGTGCGAGAATAGGTCTCTTGAGAACGAGAACTAAATCACCAACTTTGAAGGTTCTTGGGCGGACCCGGTTTGTCATGGGCTTGAACCATCTTAGCTTGGTATAGTTCTAAATTCGTTGCGCTGCAAGTCTTTTCCCTTCCAAGCTTTCTAATTCTTCGAGTCGTAGTCCGGCGTTTTCTTCGTCGTGATCTTGTTTGCAGCTGCAATTCCGAGTGAAGGAAGTTGAACCTCTAAAGGTAACACTTGCCTCGGACCCATACACCGGAGCGTAAGGTGTAGCTTGAGTAGGAGTTATGAAGGTTGTCCGGTAGGCCCATAAGGCTTCTAACAATTTCTCGTGCCAATTTCTCTTATTATCGTCCAGGGTTTTCTTTAAGATTTGAACGAGAGTTTTATTAAAAGCCTCAGCGAGGCCGTTTGCTCTTGGGTAGTAAATTGTCGAGTATCGCCGATCGATTCCGTGTCTCCGACAAAATTGTTGATTTGTGTGCTTCGAATGCGGACCCATTATCCGAGATGATCTGCGCGGCACTCCGAAACGGTAGACAACTTGGTTCTTGAAAAGCTGTAGCACGTGGTGTGCTTTCACTTCTCTAAGTGGAGCGCACGCCACTTGGAAAAGTAATCCGTAGCCGCAAGAATGAAACGATGTCCTTTCGAAGATGGTGGTTCTATCGGACCCACTATATCCGTGCCTCAACATTCGAATGGCCACGACGCAGTTGTCGGGTGTAGCACATTTGGAGGTTGATGTAGAACCACTCCGTGCACTTGGCATTGGTGACGGCTCTTGGCGATTTTCATGCGGTCGGTCATCATCGAGGGCCGGTAGTACCCCTAGTCTTTTAATTTTCATTTTCATCTTTGGACCCGGCTGGTGAGCGCCACAGAGTCCGAATGCACCTCTTTAACGATTTCACGGGCCTCGGACCCGCTTAAGCACCTTAACCACATTTGATCGAAAAGACCTTCGTACAATGTGTTGTTTATTAATGCGTAGGACGGAGTTCTTTTCTTGATCCGATGGGCCGGCGACCTATCGTACGGTAGCTTTCTGTTTGCGGAGTAGTCCATCAATGGTCGTCGCCGATCTTCTGTGTTTTCTGTCATCCTTCTGCAGCTGATTCTTTTTCTTTTTCGATTTGTGTATCATGTCTATGTCAAGCTGTGATAGGACACGACGTCCAGTGAGCTGACACTTCCATTGATTCATCTTGCAAACGAGCAAATTCTTTTGCGAGACGGGCTAAAGCATCCGCTAAAGCATTCTCTTTTCTAGGAATTTTGTAGATTGTCACATTTGGAATGCTGTTCTAACAGTTTGTATGGCATACTTGGAAGTATTGTTCGAGTCTTGGTTTAAAAATTCCGTATTGTCCGGCGATCCGTTGAATGATTAACTGTGAATCCCCGTAGATGTTGATGTCCGTTATCCCCATTTGAATGGTTAATTCCGATCCCGTTATGAGGGCCTCGTATTCCGCTTCGTTGTTTGTACACGGTTACGTCAAGTGGTAGGAGTATCTTAACATCCCCCGTTCCGGTGTTATAAAGATTAGCCCGATTCCTGCCTTACCGGGCACTATCACTTGCGATTCTTCGTCTTTATGTGCTGAGGATGCTCCGTCGAAATACAATTCCCAACGTCGATCATCAGGGTCTTCTAGGCTCATTATTTGTTCATCTGGTAGATCGTCATTGAGAGGAGATTCGGCGGCAAAGGGTGTGCTTTGCGAGGAAGTCTGCTAAGACTTGTCCCTTTACGGCACGCGGAGGCACGAAAGTTATATCGAATTGCAATAATATCATTGACCATCCGGCAAGTCTGCTAGGAAAGTGTTGGACGAGTCATCAAGTATTGCAATGGATTAAACTTCGAAATCAAGTTGACCTTATGAGAAAGCATGTAGTGCTCGAGCTTTTGAGCGGCGAAGATCGGGGCCAAACAATGCTTTTCGATTGCGGGATACCTTACTTCCGTCGGAAGTAAACGACGGCTTAAGTAGTAAAGAGCATTTTCTTTACCCTCATCATTGACACAGGCTAACGGGGCTCGAGGGAGTCGTCTAGAGCCGCGGTGTAAAGTATCGGCGGTCTACCCGAGGCCGGGGCTGCTAAGACGAGGAGGTGTCATTAAATATTGTTTAATGTCTTCGAAGGCCTTACGGCATTTCTCTTCCCAAATAAATTTGGCGTCCTTTTTAACTAGTGCCGAGAAAGGTGACACCTACTGACGGGTTTGAGATAAAGCGTCGAAGATATGCCGACTTCCTTGAAAAGATCGTAGTTGTTTTAAGGTTTTGGGAGGCGGCATTTCTAAGATGGCTTTAATCTTCTCCGGGTCGATTTCAATTCCACGATGTCGGACAACGAATCCTAAGAATTTCCCGGAGGTGACGCCGAAGGCGCATTTTAAGGGATTCATCTTAAGGTTAAATTGTCTTAATCGTTCGAAAACAATTCTCGAAATCATACGAAGTGGTTTTCCTTTACTTTGCTTTTGATGACGACATCGTCCACGTAGCACTCGACTTGATTGTGGATGAGATCATCAAAAATTCTTGTCATTGCTCTTTGGTAAGTTGCTCTGCGTTCTTCGGTCCGAATGGCATCACTCGTGTAGCAAAATACTCCGATCGGCGTTCGAATGTTTGTAAGCTTTTCATCTTCTGGAGCCATTTTTATCCGGTTGTATCCACGAAGATCCATCCATGAATGAGAATATTTCATGTGTCGAAGCAATATCGATCATCGATTCTGGAATCGGTAGAGGGAATTCATCTTTTGGACATGCCTTGTTTAAATCTCCGAAGTCCACACAAATTCGATCCGACCATTCTTCTTTCGACTTGGCACCACATTGGCTAACCGAGTCGGGTATTGTTCTTCACGGACAAATTTAGCGTCTATTAGCTTTTTAACTTCGCTATGACTTGTTGTTCGATTTCTAAACGCATTCTTCCAGGACCTTGTACGATGGAGCAGTAGGATCCACTCCTAGCTTATGATCGCAACCTCTAGGGCTAATCACGGCATTTCATCGTAGTTCCAAGCAAAACGGTCCTTAAATTCCATTAATAACTTGATTATTTCTTCGGAGTCTTCTTTATTGAGTAAGGAGCTAACAAAGGTAGGTCTAGGCTCTTTGTTAGTACCCAAGTTAACTTCCGTTAACTCATCTATTATAGATTTGATTTCTTCTTCGAATTACGGTGGAGCGTCTCCAATTTGTAAATCTTCGAGTTCGTCACGTAGTTTCCATGCGGTTTTCATTGGACTTGCCAGTGACAACCAAGCAAAATTCGGCATCGTCAGCCGACCCTACCGTGCCGAATCCGAGTCCATACTTTGAATTGGGTGGACGACGGAGTTATTCCATAACTTTTCAAAATGTTGTGATTGGCCTTTTGTCCATTGTCGAGGTAAGAAACCACGTTGAATTAAATTTTGAACACGAGGGAGAGTACCACTCAAAGGTAATTCCATTAATTCGATGAAGTGACATCTTCGAATTGTACATTATTTTCGGTTTTGGAGGAAGAAGCACCACGGTAGAATTTGATCGGCTTTGCACCGTCACTACGTACCTCTTTGACCTCCATACCCTCGATCTTATTAGAATGGATCGGAGTTAGGGTCATAGTATGTACGTAGTGGTTAATCTTCTCGTACATTGATTTGTATTCTTCGTTCTTTTCATCTTCGAGGGAGATCTTGTATTGCGGCTTCTTTCGACTTATTGTTGCTTGCTTCTTGCTTGATTTCTTTTTCCTCTTCGGAACTATCTTCCCAATCAACATTGATGGTTGGTTTCTTCGTCCAATTGTCCTAGTGTCTCTACCACGGCCTCGTCCCGGCCTCGACCTCGGATGCGAGTTGTGGAGAAACCTTCACCATCTCGCCGGAAGGGAGTGGTGAGTGAGCTGTTGGACTAGAACTTCAGGTTCTTCGTTGTCTCGAACTTTCTTTGCTTCATTTGTTATGGTATCTCCGGAGAAGATTGTTTTCTTTGGCGGTGCATAATAAGTTGCATCTTCATGGATTCCAATTTCATGTATGGAGAATGGTTGTAAGTCTCCTTTGATGCACTTGTTCCCTCCATCGTAGTACTTGATGCACTCTGGTGTAGAGATGATGGTACCATCCTGTTTTCATGTATCCATGGTCGGCCAGGTAGAGCGTTGAACGACGTTTTGAATCGATTATATGAAATTTTGCGGTTGTCTTTGCTAAATCACCGGTCTTCATCAGTAGCGTTATTGACCCGAGGGCTCTTTCTCCTTTCTGGTTGAATCCTCTTAATAACATTTTGTCGGCCTCAAGCTCACGAGCATCAATTTCTAAGTATGCTAGTGTTCGAAGACTCATTATATTGATTGATGCTCCTGGATCCACCAATACTCTGGAGAGCGTAAACTTCCCAATTATGCTCGAAATGTACAACGGTCGGTTGTGATCTGCATGTCCCAAGTAGTAGGTCATTGTCCGTGAAGGTGACACCTCGTCTGTTCCTTTAACGAGCAAACCTCATCTAAGGAATCTCCGGCCATTTGAGCTAAGCAAATTTCCGGATCAAGTAAGGCCTTGATCGAGCTTCCCTCATCTCCTTTGATAAGATGAGAGCATCGTAAATGCTCGGTTGGCCGGTAGTTTCCTAAGATGGGCTAGCACGTTGTAGTCCACTTTGTTCTCCTGTGTCTCGGCTTCTTCTCGAATGGGTATGTCTTCTGCCGGGGTTGGTTCTTCTTGAACAACCACTCGCTTCCTTTGTCTTTTGGACCCATTCTCGGAGGTAGAACTTTTCCACTTCTTAGGTTGACTTCTGTAATTTCTTCGAATCTAGTATTGAGTTCTGTCGGTGTTTCCTCCTGAATCGGAATGAGTGGCTCTTACGGATTATCTTCAAAATCCGAAGGCTCTAACTCCATCGTAGCCGGAGCTCCTCGAAACTCGCCGGATAGAGCCGTTGCTTGTTGAGCTCTCGTAGCCTCCTTGATGGATGCCTTCTTCGTCATTGTGATCGTCGAGATCATGTATGATTTGAGAATTGTTGTTGGTATCGAAATCGACGCCCGGATTGTCGCTAGTTACGTAATCGTTAGAAACGATCGAAAACGTAGCCAACGCCATCACCCTTATCATTATATGATCCCACCGAAGTGAGCGAGATAATCATACAAAATCGGAGGTTTGAGGGATTTCTCCCCGAATCGAAGCAACTATCCTAGGATAAGCGGCCCCTAGTCTAGCCTTAGGAATCTCGGTCCCCTCTTCTTCGTCGATTTTCTTCTTCTCTTCGATTGTCTCTGTCGAGGTGGTTCTTCTATCGCAAGTGATAGTACGGCTTAACGGGTCTCGAACTCCGAGTTGAAGCTCGCACCGAAGCGGTTCGGATGTTGCCTAAAATCTTCTTCGAAGATCTCGTCCGAGCGGTAGTCCATCCATCGTCGGTTGCATAGGGATCTATCGGAATGACGGGATCGGTTGAGATAACATTGACGGAACCTCCTTCTCGGGGTTCCTTCATGTACTCCTTCGGGATTGTTATATTTCCTTTCAGAAGGTTGTCGTTGAGCCAACTTTTGAAGGTAATGCGGTCTTCTATCTTGTGCCCAAGCATCCGATGGTAGGGGCAAAAGTTGGGATCACCTTTCTTGTTGACTTCCTCCGGTCTTTTGGGCTCGGCAGTTGGAAATCTGGAGTTTTCATTAAGCTACGGAACATCTTCGGTCATTGCTTCATTTTTGAACGGATATTCTCCGCTCGAAGCTCCCTCGATGTACGTTGCGGACGAGACGGTTGTTCATACTCTGCGGAGACGACCGATAGCTGGACCGGGGTTGCTCGGTAATTTTGTTGTGGTTGCTTGCGGCCGTTACGGTGGTATTTGCATCGGTTGTTTGCCTTTGTCAACCGCTGCAACGACCCTGGATTTCTTTTCGAAAGTCTTCACCGGCTACGCTTGTCCGTCTTGTCGGCAAAACTTAATTGCTTCGCCTCTTCTTGCAAGCTTCCGGCCTCGCTTAACAACTTCTCAAAAGTCTTAATAGTGAATCCCTTGAGGAGAAGTGCTATCGGGCCGTGAATGCTTTTAAGCAAGATGCCGACCGCATGTTGTTCTTGCAGGTTGTGGTTCACACTTCATACTTAAATTTCTCCATCGAAGTATGTAATCCACTAGAGTTTCATTCGGCCTTTGTTTCTCTACCACTAAATCACCTATAGTGATGTGGTGCTTGAAGCTCCGGCAAATCGCTTAATGAAGAGGCTCTCCAGCTCCGAGAATGTCTTTACTGGATCCGTTGGGTAATTCGCATACCGGTCGAAGGCGATCCCCGACGGACCGCTAACAAGCTGTCGGAAGAGTAGCGCATCGCTCCCGCCGGCATTGCAACAAGCGGCACGAAAGTGTGCAACATGCTTGTCGGGGGTTCCGGTTCCGTCGAAGGTTTTAAACGAAGGTGGTACGAAGCCCTTTGGGTATTGGACGGCGTCGAATTCTTCGGGTAAGGTCTACCCGTCCAGAATAGATGTCCCGTTCTTCGATTGTGCTAGGGCTTCTGCTTTCGTTGTTCTACCAAGTTCTTGATATCCTTTTCGGGGATCATACTTTGTGTTGTATCCTTTTTCAGTTTGGTCATCCCCATTGACGGATGTAATCTCCTTTCCTCCGTCTACGATGTGAATGACTTCACGGGGTGTCTCTCATGTGGTTGTACTTGACTTTGGAGAGTGGCTAGAGCTACGGCCATCTCTTCCATCCTCTTTGCCATTTGAGCGATCGTGTCGTCCTTTTCCTGAAGGCTTGTCTCTTCATCGGTTCCGGCTCCTCTCTTCTCGCGAGCTGCGAGGAGCACCTTGAGAAGATGATGAAGCTCGTGTCTCAACCATGTTGATTTCGCATATTCGTTGTCCATGAATTCCGATGAGTCGATCTCATCTCCGAACTTTTCTTCTCTTTCTTTTGCCAACCGTCGGATGTCGGTTCTCAACTTTTCCATGGCATCTTCTAGCGGAGCTTTCTGTGTATCTTTGTGGTTGTCATGCGATGGTTGTCGGGTCCTTTTTTCACGAGTCCCTTTCATCGCAGTAGCGCTTTCTTCGGATTCAAGCCTCCTGGCGAGACTTTCTTTCTCGGGCTGCTGTTTCAATCTCAACTGCCCCGTAGTGGGACGCCACACCATCCTTCTAGCGACGGAAGGTCTGCGACCGGATGGTCCATCGGCCAAATGTCGGAAGGTGGTATCCTCCCTAATCCGTAACCCCGATACTACGACGGGCGGGCTAGCCTTCATTCTCTTGCTTGGCTTTTCTATCATGACGGCGGGTTCTACTCGGGGCCCAAGACGGGATTTGATCGGCACCCGCCACTATCCTTCGTAGAATTTCGACATGGGGCAATTTTCCTTCTTCGCTGAGCTTTTCTACCAAAGTTTGCAGTCGAGCGAAACGGCGTAGTTCGATTCTTTTCTTGCGGCTATCGTTGTAGTATGCGGGCTGTGGTAATGTGGCGAGCAATCTTTCGAACATTCTCTTCATCCTCTGCGGCGGAGAGGGAATGGAACTCGCTTCCTCCCAAAAGTGGTATGTAGTCGAGCGATGGTGCATATTCGGTAGCGGTGTATATTCCGGTAACTGCGGAATTTCCTCCGGGAAGGCAATCTCGGCGGCTACGGCTTCCCTGGCGATCCTTCTATTTCTATTTCTTCTTTGGGTCTTTGTCGGCGAAGGAATCTTCGAAGCTGGACCCGATTTCGAAGACGAAGGTCTTACGGGAAGATCCGTACCCTCCACGGTAACGGGTTTACCATAGTTACGGATTTCTTTCCCCTTTGATTTGGCGGAAGTCGGGGTAGGTGCGAAACAACTAGACCGGTGGGGGTAGTGAGAACGGTCCTCTCGCGGACGGCGGTACTCCTCCTAGTCGGGACCCTTTGCGGGGAGGAAACTCTTGGGTCGACCTAAGGTTGAACTCGGCGGTGGTTCCTCGGCTTCGGATACCTTGTTTGTCGGTGCAAGAGGGAGACGTCGGTGACTTTGACGTCCGTGTCTTCAAATCCTCGTCCAAATCGGATGACCCCATTGTCGGGCGGCTCATCCTTATAGACGGCGAAGTCCGATCCGTTGGTGAAGGAGAAAATCGGTTTCGGGGCTTCCATTTCTGCAAGGTAGATTCGGATTGTCGATCCCAGTTATGCTTCTTTTCTTTAGGACGAAAAGAAAGGAATTGAAAAGAGTCCGAACTCATTCTTTGTTCATGTATTTATCATTTGTTAAAAGAATCACTTATTAGAGGGTTTGTTTATTTAGAACGGAATGTTCAAAGGTGTAGAGAAGGTAAGGAATCCGATTCGAAAGGAAAAGAAAGTCTTAAGCAAGACTTCCCGACTCGAAGGATCACTCCTAAACTAACACCTATTGGGGTCCACCCCACCTCGGAAATGAGGTAAAAGGATCTCGGAACCTCTCCGTTTAGGGGTATCTAAACGGTGGCTCCTAAATCCGAGAGAATGTTAGGCTATGCTTGTTCGAGATAGAAATGAACATAGTATTCCAACGGAAAGAAGGGTAGTTTGATCCATTAGGGACATGGATACACTACCGATTTTTGAAAGCGAATTATTTGATTATAATGGAGAGAGGAATTGTCCTCACGTGAGTCGCCGAAATCTCGTCGGCATATTTTTAGGTCGTGTTTTATTTTAAAGGGGTCGCCTAACGAAATACTGTCGACGAATTTTTAATTTAATTAAAATAAATAATTTGAAAAGTAGTATTTGATTTTGAAAATAATTTTTAAATTTGAAAGTTTTAAGATATGAGATTAAACCGACCTCACATCCCAAATAGTTTATATAAACGAGCACCGCACCACAAGCAGTGTATCATCCACTAAGGATAGACACACCGCTTGATGGTGGGGCTTGATTAAATAAACTAGAAGATTAGTGACATCCGTTTGGTACGCGAACCAATTTTATAAGCACGACAAGTTTCCACCGCTTAATATGAAAATATTAAACGGGGTTTATATTACCAGGTTCTTTAAAATTCCTATAAGGGCAAGCCCCATAGTTAATTACATCTTAAGTGACGGGAATCACCTAAGAAAACTCTCGATAATAATCAATGATTACGCTCTCGAAAATTTCAAAGTTTAAGGTTTTCAAAGATTGAATTTTGGGATTTCAATAGGGAATGGATCAAGTTTTGGAACATTTTGTTTTGTGAATCCAAAGGAAGAGAGGTAGGAGAAATCAACTGATTCGAAGTGAACTTCGATAATTTCCGACTATCCTATCGTTTGGCTTGAATTTAGGAAAGTCCTAATGTTTATTTGATATTTCAATCTTGCCGATTTCGATTAATTAGGGCTTATATTTGTATGATAAAATCAAACAAATAGCACTAGAAGATGTGAGGGTTTATTGTCGTATCGGACGACTACCTCGGAATCCTAAGACCAGGTTAGGGCTTAATTTGCAATGCGAAATGCCTAACGAAGAGTTGAGGATTTATGTTGCACTAGGCAAGCTACCTCGAAGTCCTATGGCTTGGTTGTTTTAATTCTAGGAAAGTTTTGCTGAAGTAGACTCGGAGTTTCTTCGATGACGATGGTCGTCTTTGCCCACCATGCTCCGAGCTCCTTGTTGTTGCGAGAGGTTTAATTTTAGAAGTCATAAATCGGGAGATGAGAGAAGTGTTTTGGTCTAGAGAAGTCTTAATTTTCCAAGTGTTTTGTATTTTGATTAAAACAAATCTTAAAGTTGATTATAACGACACCGGTTAAGATCCCACGGTTCCATCCTTCCGGCATCATTATTTTTATCGGATTCACTTAGTCCGGATGAATTTGCTAAACTCAGCTGAATGAGTTCCACACTTTCATTTAGACCGTGGGAAATCCCGTTAGCAACACGTAGGTTACATCATCCGAGGTATTCCCGATCATCCAACAGGACGTTTTAATTTAGTTGTAATTGTAGTTTTGTGTTACGTTTGTGATTAAATTTTGAGTTGTTTTATATTTTGAAATGTTGTGGCGGTGAATTTTATCTTGCAATGACTTTTAACTTAATTTTGGTTTCAGTTTTAGGGTCTATCCTAAAGGTGTGGGTTTTCATGCAACAGTTGTTTTATCATGCGAGAAAAATAAACGCAGTTGCAATAAAGTAAATTGCAAGAAAGTAAATTGCAAGAAAGTAAATTGCAATAAAATAAAAGCGTACACGGAGGGTCTTCCCAGTCATCCCAAGTTGCACTTAAAACACAATTAGAATATTTAAGCAAGTTCCTAGGTAAAGCTAAGGGAAAGGTTATGGTTTTCTACCAAATTCTAATCCATAGCTTGAGTCATCTCCTATGACGTCTCAGGTTCTTTGGGTTTTGGTTTAAGGACGATTTTCTTCATCGAAAGAATAATCAAATTCAATTGTTCTTATAAATATCCTATCATATTGAGGAAGTGCTTAAGAAGAATCTTAAACATCTTTTTCAATATTTCTAGGATTGTTTTAAGTCCAAATGAATTTAATTATATAAATGAATCGATCATCCAGAGGTTTTCGAGTCTTGTTAACTTGCTCGGTGAACTAGGACATTTGAATATCCTATGAGTGAGATAACACTTCATTTAATGTTCTATTTAGGAGTTATATTAATCAAAGCTTTCAAGGGTAAATTAGTATTCAAATGATTTGATTTGAGTTAAAGGGTTTAAATTTGGAATAGTGTTCGAGTTGCTTTATATTTAGTTTAATTTAATTTAATTTGATTTGATGTTTAATTAATTTGATTTAATTTAATTTAATTTAATTATTTAATTTAATTTAATTTAATTTAATTTAATTTAATTATTTAATTTAATTTAATTTTTTAATTTAATTTAATTTAATTATTTAATTTAATTTAATTTAATTATTTAATTTAATTTAATTTAATTGTTTATTTTAATTTAATTTAATTTTAATTAATTTAATTTAATTGTTTAATTTAATTTAATTTAATTATTAAATTTAATTTAATCTTAATTTAATTTATCTTTAATTTACTTTATTTTTAATTTTAATTGAAATTTCAAAAGATTTTAATAATTTAATTAAG
Source organism: Papilionanthe hookeriana x Papilionanthe teres (assembly GCA_022702705.1). Lineage (NCBI taxonomy): Eukaryota > Viridiplantae > Streptophyta > Magnoliopsida > Asparagales > Orchidaceae > Papilionanthe > Papilionanthe hookeriana x Papilionanthe teres. Next base: position 36,652 of record JAKZJZ010000642.1, read on the forward strand.
TCTTTTAATATTTTAAATTTGAGTTATCATTTTAATTAAAAATTGAGTATTAGTTGATATGATTAATTTAGGGATTTTTAAATTAAAGAATAAATCTCTTCCTAATAAAGATCCCTTATTTTAATAATTCCGATTTTATTATTCTTCCAAATTTAATCTATTATTTAATTAAAGTTTAATCATTTTAAAATTATTTAATGGGTTTCTACCCTTTAATTATTTAAATTTCAATCATCCAAATCAGACTAAGATCAAATATTTTACTTGTTGACTTTTTATTAAACCTAAAGTTTTAATTAAGGATTAAAGATTTTAATTACCATTTTACCCTTTAAGCTTAATAATTTCATAACTCACTAAATTGAACTCAAATGAACTTGAAGTTTTTATGTGACTTCACTCATATGTCAATAAAGACATGAGAGGAGAAAATGTGATTTTTCTGTATTTAATTTATTTATATAATTATTTTTGGTGGAAAATAGAGATTTTCAAGGAAAATTTGATAACATGACCAAGGGAAAGTTTCTGTCCTTAAGAAAATTAGGGGACATTCCTGATGACCAGAGAAGCACTTGGACCAATTTTGGTGATTTTTTGAATTATATTATTTTTATTATAATTATTTTGAGTTTTGGAGTGTTAATTAATTTAAAAATAAAATAAATGTTGAAAAATGGATTTTATATTTTTCAAAAATCTCTCTGATATCAAGGAAACCAGAGAATCAAATTTTGCAATTTTCTGATTTTTCTATGATTTATAATAATTGTTTTAGTGAAAATGCTAGAAAATACATTTTTTTTTAATTTTAAAATTACCCTAGGGCTTTAAAATTTAATATCTCACTAAATAGACTTAGGAAAAATGTGGGATTTGTTCCTAAGTGATTAAAATTCAAAATGTGACATTTTGGTGAATTTTATTATTTTTGTGATTTTTATTATTTTTTAATTATTAAAAATATTAAAATATTATTAAAAATCAACTTTTTTAGAAAATTGAAATTTTAATTTTCTTAGGTTCCCCTGATATCAGAGAGGCTCCAAAACCAATTTGGTGAATTTTTAAAAAGTATTTTAAAAGTTATGAATTTTTAAAGTTTAAAATGGCTAAGTGGCTTAATCGACCCGATTAGTGGGGCTAACCAAGTCCAATTGACCTCAAATTTTTATGGTGGATTCCTCTGATCCTAAAGGTCAGTGGAGAATTGATTTCAAGTCAATTTGATACCTAGTTAACTCTAATTAATTAAAGACCTATTTTGGGTGTTTAAGCCGATTAGGGTTAATGCGAGTGAATTAACTCGAAGTCCTTATTTTTCCTAGGGTTCTCCGGTCATAAGGAACATCACCAAATATTTCTAGAATTTATTTCACAACATGCTAATTTTTGGAATTAAAATACTCAAAACGACAACATGCATTTGAAAAATAAATAACTTTTCATCGAGAGATGGCCTACGACCTTGGAAAATTCGGGGAATGTTCCCGAGTTCGAGGCTTGAAAGCCACTATGGTCTCATGCCATGGTGAATTGTATGCATGCATGGAGAATTAAATGTATGCGAGAGAGTAAATAAATCATAAAAAATAAAATACTTAATGAAATTAAATGATTTCTTTTCCACATTATTCTCCTGCGTTCAGCTGAGCGAGAGGGTATTTTTATTTTATTTTTGTGATTTTTCTACACAAAGATATGGATTTTTGAAGTTTAGGGAATTAAATAAATAAGAAAATACCCTAATTTTCTATTTATCCACGCGGCGCCGGCGAAACCTCGGCGGCTCCGAACGCACGCGCGTCGCGCTCCCATTCGACGCCGCCGCCACGAGTCGGCGGCCCGGGCCCCGCGGTTCTCGTACCGTCTCCTCGGTCCGACGCAATCCCTGGCCGTCCGTGCGCGCGTGTATCGAATGGACGGCATCCGTTCATCGTCCCCGAGTGTTCTCACCGAGGCGCGTCCACACTAAATCCCTAAGATCTCGCTCGATTCTCAATGGATTTTCATGTTCTTATGCTCCATGGATTCGTCTTGAAGAGACGAACACATCTATACGGCTAACATGCATTGAAACTAAGGCATTCGAAATGAAGAATCTCCGAAGCTCGGGATGGAGAGTTAGCTCATACCTTGGCTCGGAGAAGTGTGGCTTCAATCCGAGAGTTGTTGCACCTTCGATTGGGTCCCAGCAAGCTCCGAGATGAAGTCTCTGGTCCGGTGAATTGCCTAGCTATGAAAGTGACCACGGCCAGATCACAAAGCTTGGAGGCTGGAGCAAGCTGGGTGGCTTCGGAGATGGGGCTTTCGGTGGGAAACTTCTCCTCTTGGTCCGGTGAAGGTGTAGGACCAGTCAATTTGAGGATTGGCTCACTTGTGGCAAAGTGTCCTGGTTTTGGGTGGAATTTCGGTTGAGAAATTGGGCTCCGTTGGTGGGGATTAGGGCAAATTGACACTGGGGATCAAGCTGCTCTACAGGATGGTGAAGGGTTTGGAACAATTTTGGCGAGTTTCGGCGGGGTTTGTGCTTGGCTCCCCTTATGGCCGAGAGGGGTGGAGTTTAAATAGAGTGTGGTGGGGGGCTTCCCGGGGAGAGTTAGGGCTTGGGATCGAGTTGCTCCGGTGAGGAGAAGATCAGCCATGGTGACCACTAGGGATGGGGCGGCTCGGCGAGTGAGAATTTCAATGTTGGCTCACATGTGAGCTCTCGGCCATGGTGTTTTCCGGCGGCACGGTGGCCGGCCCGGCCGAGCATGGGTCACCCTCGGGGTCGGGTGGGTCGGGGCTGGAGGTTTGTGCAATCGATTGGCCATGGACATGTGTAAAGGCTTTGATCCAAAGTGGAATGGGGCATGGCTAGATTTGGACCTAAATGGGTCAACCCACCCATTTGGGCTAGGTGCACCACCCAAGGCCTGGTTTGAGGTGAGGAGAAAGTGATTTGGATCGGCTTGATTAGTGGGGTCAAGTCGCGATCCAAGTACGATTAGGCTTAAGCATGGTTTAGTGGAATCATGTAAGTGGTTAACCACCTTTAGGAGTTAAGGAAAGAGCCTCCTCCTTTTGCCCAAAATGGCATGGTGACATGTAAAGAGGCTCTCATGGCTTGCATATGGCTTATGCATGGCTCCATGGCTCCATTTGGCTTGGGAAAAGTAAAGTCGATTTCATGGAAATGGATTTAAGGAAAATTTTGGTATTTAGGGGTGATTTGGCATGAGGCTTGATTTGGAATTATTTGATGATGAATTTAGGACTTAGGGATGATTTTAATTGAAAGTATGATGAGGGGAAATGTCATATGGGCCTTGGAAGAATTTTGGGCTTTTTGAAAGGGTTTTAGATGGGCTTTTAAGATGGGTTAGGAAAGTGGGCTCTTGAATTTTAAAATGGATTTTGGGATGAAATTTTGTAAAGAGGTTGGGCCAAATAATTATTGGGTTTAGCTCATGGATGTGTCATGAGTGACTTGAAGCAAATTTGGGGTAGTTTGGACTTGAATTGGGTTGGATTTGAATTCTTTTGGTGAATGGGCCAATGTAGGTCAAATTGGGCTAACTTGGGCCAATGTTGGGCTAGGGTTGAAATTGATGTAAAATAAATATTAAGAAATGTTTATGGGAATGTTTCAAAGAGATTTTGGCTTTGGTTGGGTTTTAATTTTGAGGTTTGGGCCTATTTGGGTTAGATTTGGGTTTAGGTCGAAATTGGGCTTTTTGATTTTGGGTTGAATTTGAGTGGGGTTTGGGTCAAAATCTTGGGCAAATCATGTTAGTGTTTTGTTTATGAGGATGTTAAGGAAGGTTTAGAAAAGATTTGGGGTTAATTGGAGTTGAATTGGGTTAGTTTGGGCTAAGTTTGGGTCATGGGTCCAGATTTGGGCTTTAAGGCCCAAAGTGAAATTGGATCCAAATGTCAATCAAATTGGACTTAGATTTGGTCTAGATTGGTATTGGGGATGTTGAATTGAAGTTTAGAATTGAATTGGACCAGAATTTGGGTCAATTGGATAGGTTTGGTTTGACATTGGGTCCACTTTGGGTTAAAATGGGTCGATTTGGGGGTTTTGACAAAAGTAGGGTAAATTGACAAAATTGGCCCATGGTGTAGTTGGACAAAATGAAATTGGGAATATTTGGGATTTCCTGGAATTTTCTGGGAATTTTCTGAATTTTTGGATTTTTAGGCCAAGAAGGGTATTTTGGGTATTTGGAGGGTATTGGGGGGTATTGGGGGGTATTTTTGGAATTTTTGGTATTTTTGGGTATGGATGATCAATTTGAGTGATGTGGAGGTGTTTGGGATTGATTTTGGAAAATTTTAGGTAATTTGGAGATTTTGCAAAAATTTGGGTAATTCGAGGTTTTGGGTAGGTTTAGTAGGTGTAGGGTCCGGGGGTCAAAAATTGAAAATTTGGGAAATTGAAGATTGGGTGAATTTGGGTGGGGTGAAATCATTTTGGTTGAGCCATGAAGCCATTTCAAGCCCATATGAGCCATGAAAGGACTCATTTGAGGCATTCACTATGTTGTTCCTAACCTTCTTAGCCAAGGGCTTAGGGGTTAAGGACCATCCATGTGAATCACCTACATGAGTCAGGGAGGTCAAGTTGGGTATGGGTGTGGTTTTAGGAAGTGTGTGGAAATGTAGTGTGTAAGTGTAGTGTATGTCGGCCCCTTCATCGGACCGGGCCGCCGGGAGGCGATCTAAGGCCGAAGAGTCCTATAGGAACTCATCCTTTAAACTTCCATATTTGATTTCAACCCTCTAGGTGATTAGGGGTCTATAGTCAAGTTTGTGGAGTTTGCGGGGAGTTTAGAAGTGGTTTGAATTTCTAAAAGGCGGGTCCCAATTCTAGTCCTCTAAGATAGTCGAAGGAAAAACCTGAAGACTTAGATCCTAAGCACTAAAAAGAAGAAAAGGAAGACCTCATCAAAAATGAGGTCAACGACATGCTAAGGGAGTGGTGAGTAACTGTTGGACTAGAATTTCAGGTTCTTCATCTTCCCGAAATTCTTTTGTTTCATTTGGTACTATATTTCTGGAGAAGATTGTTTTCTTCGGAGGCACGTAATAGGCTGCATCTTCATGAATTCCAATCTCGTGTACGGAGAATAGTTGCAAGTCACCCTTAATACATTGTTTTCCTCCTTCATAATACTTTATGCACTTTGGTGTAGAGACGACGGTACCATCCGGTTTTCATGGATCCATGGCCGACCTAGTAGAGCGTTGAACGATGTCTCGGAATCATTTATGTGAAATTTTGTAATTGTCTTTGCTAAATCACCGGTCTTCATTAATAGTGTTATCGATCCGAGAGCTCTTTCTCCCTTCGATTGAACCCTCTTAATAACATCTTATCACGCTCAAGCTAGCGAGCATCAAGTTCTAAATATGCTTAGCGTTCGAAGATTCATTATGTTGATTGATGCTCTGGATCGACCAATACTGCGGAGAGCGTAAACTTTCCGATAGTGAGTCGAGATGTACAACGGTCGGTTGTGATCGAGTACATTCCAAGTAGCGGATCATTGTCGTGAAGGTAACACCTCGTGTT